>JABKKP010000221.1:0-92744 GCA_013624355.1 Fusarium caatingaense
GTCGGCCTCAGGGTGTCAGAATAAGTAGGACTGCCTTCTTTATCACTGTTTGAGGGTCGTAACTATGATATGCTGACTAGGTTTACTACATCCCGTATCGGCGCATACCACTATCCTTTCATTGTATCTATGCGTAAAGCACCACGCACGTAACTAGTAACATTATAAAATTTGCATCAAGCCTTGCAGAGCAATCTAGGTATCATAAAATCGAAAGCAAAGCCCAAACTCCATGCAACCCCGATCCCTCATCATCACCCCACAACAACCATCTCATCCACCATCCTCATAAACCTCTCCCTATACTCCGCCGGATCCGCAGTAATACTCATAGGTCCCTTATGAGCAACCTTGTTAAACAGCTTAACAACCGTCGTCATAGCCCTCGCATGAAAAGTATGCTTCGCCCAGAAAAAGTCCAGCACGACACACCGGTACGTCCACTTTCCTTCCACATCGTTTACACCACTTCGCCAGTCTCCTGCGTCCGATTCCACAGTTGCGGGTGTGCTGTCGGCGGGATAGCGCACGAGGAAGAGCGAGTAGTCGACTGCGTTGTGCGCGGCAAGGAGTGCGCTGTCGGCGAAGAGGAGGGAGATGAGCTCTTCTTTTGCTTGCCGGGTTACACGGACTTTGTCGGGGAACTCATCCACCAAACGCTCGATCACACTATCTGGTACGAGAGCGCCATCTGCGATGTCTCGTTCAGGGAAGAAGTAATCGTTGGGCTTGAGATCGTACGTCTCCCACGTCTTGCCCTCTTCACCATTGGGCTTTCCGTAGAGTAAATTCTCCATGACAATATGATGCGTAGGCGCAGCACCCAACATGCCACCCAGACTCTTATGCGGCGCATACACAAGATCCATAATCCTGACGAGCAAGCTATGCGGCTGATGCTTCATGTGTCCCACATACGGATCCAACAACTCCTTGACGAAGAAATCATGCTCAAAGCGTCTCGGCAGCGATTTGATGAGAAACTTCTCATTCGCGGTAGTGAAGAAAGTAGAACCGCTATACCCCAAATCTCCAACTGGCACAAGCGATTCTTTGGTGTCGGTCTCGAAGGATTGCGCATACTCGTCCTCGTCGATCTGCCATACTTCTTTCCGCAGCGCGAGAAAATCAAGAGAGCGGTATCGCGAGAGGAGGAGTTTGAAAAGACGGAAGAAGGCGATTATGGTTTTGATGAGACCTTTCTTTGAGGAGCCGTGGCGGCGACATATGGCTTTTGCTATTGAGACGGAGATGCGAGAGGAGCGGATCTTCATTTTGGAAGATGTCGATCTTTTTTTCGGCGCTAGAATGAGCCTAAAGGTCGACGTTTAAGGGAAGGAATTTAACTTGTGATGGTGGTGAAATTTGTTGGTGGAATGAAAAGGAAGGTTGAGAAGGTGTTGAGACTGTTCTGACGTCACTGTCAACAAATCGTGAGGATCGAGATTTGATACCAAGACCAAGACCGTGCAACAAGAACAAGCATCACATGGATGGCAGAATAAGTAATAAATGATTGAAAGTTTCTGTATTTCTCATTTCATCCCGGTCATTACCGTTCCGTATCTCTATAAATATTCTGTATGTCTAGTATAGATATAAAATAAAAATCCCAACACGCTCGCTTTACGCCAGTATCCAGTAACAAAAAGCAAATCCAATAAGTCTTTTGTGTATCCGCTCTGATGTTTCTCGTTCAGAGTAATTAATACATAGGAAATAAAAATAAAAACGAAAGACGCGATTAGAAACTGAACAGTCCACTTCTTCTCTTACCCAGTGGGTAAACAATCAGTGCACTCAGGAACAGACCAACGCTGATTCCAATGGCGACTTGAATAACCTTGAACAGCACATTGAAAGCAGTTCCTTCAAGATTGCCCATAGTGTTCATGTCAGTCGCGACCTTTGTGCCGTTCTTGGTGATTTCGTCGGCCATGGTGATACTAGCGAGTAGTGAACCACCGGCTGCAAGACCAGAGGGAACTTGGACGAAGATGGCGGGGAGCATAGCTGCTGCTGCAAGACTGTATCCAACCTTGCGAGGCTTCTTCTCGGGATCTTGGGCCTTTTCTGGTGTGGTAGGTCGGGATTCTGGGTCGGTGAGGGTTGGGAGGGACCATGATGAGTCTGAGTCGAACTTCTTCTTGGTGTAGCGTGGTCGCATGCGGAGTTTCCACCAGTCGACAAAGTCGAGCCAGCCGTTCTCGACATGGCGACCCATACGAGAGTACAAGTTTGCCAGAATACCGATTGTTAGGGCGCCCAGCATGTTGGATATTTGACCGTTGCCGCCAAAGTACTCTGCGCAGTAACTGTTTACTGACCAACCAGCAAGAGCCATTCCGACCATAACGGGAGATTGCTTCCACTTGGCTTGGTTGATGATGCAGAGGCACAAAGTGAAACCTGGTACGAAAAGGAAGTACCAGCCTCGCTCAAGGGGTCTATCGCAGGTTGATCGACTGGAAGCGTTGCTGTCAATCATGCCGTAAAGGGATGCACCGATAGTAATACCGTATCCGAGGAAGAGAGTGTAGATAAGAGCGTGGACCATACGGACACTACCAGCCACGATGTTATGACTTTGAAGTTCTAGTGAACTGCAAAGAACCATGTAACCTGGTAGAATCAGGGCGATACTACTCTGCGCCAGAGCACTGAAACAGAATAGTTTGCCATCTTGGATAGAGCCGAAGGCGCGAGCGATGAACGATGTGATGACTGCGGCGGAAACTTCGAAAACGTGGGCATATAGCTCGTTACTAGGAGCCAAGACGAGTTGAAGAATACCGACGATTGAACCGAGGAGGAAAGCAATAGGGAGATCAATGAAACGGCCCTGGAAAGCGAACGGTGCGACACAAGCTGATGCCACACCATACAAAAACACTCGAACCCAGACGTTGTACTTTGGCTTTCGCTCGTTGACTTCATCGAGGCGCTGTGTAGCCTCTTCCACACCGATCTTGTCATGAACGACCTCTTTGTAAATGTTATGCACATCGCGAAGACGTCCAAGGTCGATACCCTGCGGGACACGCACGAGTTTGACTTCAGTTGTATGCGTAGTACTATCATCGAAGCTGATGATCATACATCCAGGGAGATACAAGAACTGTGCTTCAATCTCGAGGACTCGTGAAGACATTGTCATGTACTCTTCCAATCGATGCGTAGGAGCACCATACATCATTAGCGCACGGCATAGCTTAAGGAGATATCGGTGACGCTGGATGATGCCGGCGATGTGAATGGTAATTCGTGCCTTGTCTCGCTTCTTGGGTGGTGCAGGAGGCTGCTTGATGTTTTCTGCCCATTTTCCAGAAATATTCGCTGAAGCAGGCGCAGCAAACATGGAAGAGGATTTCATTAGCTCTGTAAGAGCAAGGGAGGAAGATGAGTGGCGGGATTTGTGATAGTTGAACAATCCACTAGAAGGTCGAGAGCGAGGCGGTGTTCGAAGAGGCGTGCCGCTCGACGAAGCAGGTCTCGATATCGGAGGTGAAGGACGAGGCGACATGAGCGGCGTTCCTGTATCTTTCGGTGTGTTGACACCACTACCAGGAGCATTTCTATCATCGTGGTAAAGCTTTAGCAAAGAACCAAGAATACCGCCTCGGTACTGATCCGGTCTGGGGACGTAATCGTGAGCGTAAGCTTGTTGAAGCACAGGCGTAGCAGTTCCAGAAGCATGGCCTCCTCCGTTGGGATGTTTGGTGTATAAATCCTTCTTTCCCTTACGCGTGTGCGATCTGACGAGGTTCTCTGCTGCGGCGTGGTGTTGGAAGCGATCGTCGTCTTCAAATCTCGGTACACGCTGGCGAAGACCGAAGTAACCCGCATCTTCGACGGTTGTTGATTTAGGAGGTGGTGTAACTTTTGGCTCATCATAGTCTTCGATCAGAGGCTTGAAAGAGGGAACTTCTTCCATATCGATCGATCCTCTTCGTGAGCCGGGCGCAGAGTAACTGCCCACCGAGACGGCGAGTCGATCAGCTCTTTGTCGAGCATCAGCCATGGACCTGTACTGTCTCTCCGTAGTCCTGGACTCGGCCTGATCGGCCCTTTCTCGCTCACTGGGATCGTCATAACTGGTATTTCTGCGCAGTGCTGGTCTGGGTCGTTTAGGTCCAACAATTTCTGGTGTATCAGGGGCTAGACTCTGGGGTCTCTCCTGACGTTTCTTGTCCTGCTCCGCGGACAAGATCTTCGTAAGGGCGAGGCTTAATTCGTAAGCATCTGGTGCATTGGGCGGTAGTTCTCCAGGGGCAAGTTTAGGTGAAGCAGCAGGTGAAAAGATGCCTTCATCAGGATGTTGACGTTGACGAGCTGCCGGTTCGCTGCTTTCACCTTTACTTTCTTTGCTGGCGTGGAATCCGACTTTTTTCTTTTCTCTTCGAGCAGGAGTATGACTTTGGCTGGTCTGACCACCACTTCCACTGCCACTCCCACTATCGTTATTGTCCGACATATTGAAAATCAAGGGGCGTATATAAAAATATTGGGTCCGGGAAGGTTCAAGTCAAGAGGACGACCTCTCTTTTAAGGATGGAGCCCTGAAGGCTCAAGGATGAGTAGAAGGAAAGGATGTTCATGACGGGCAAGGGAGGGTGAGATGATTTTACTATGTATGGCGATTTCTAAACTCGCTCCAGGGCGCAAAACAAGAAAAATCGAAAAACGAAAACTGGGTCTTGTATTTCTTAGAGATCGTAGTGTTGTGGCTACTACGTACGTGCGGACGGATACCCATACCTAGGGGGGCGGCAAACTTGCGTGATAAGGGACTGTGGGTCGCCGAGAGCAAGCCCGAGACGAGAGAGCCAGGAGAGAGAAGTATAATAAATAACCTTGGTAGCCAGTTGGTTGATGATTGCATGATGATGGTGTGCTACTTTTATTTCGTGCGTGTCTAGTTTTAACTCGGCGTCATTGGGGCTGGATGCAGTTGGACTGGCGATATCTTTTTGGTGTTTTGAGTCACACACTAACCACTCTCTACACATTGCCTCATCATGACCACCCCATAGAGGAAATGTACGAGAACTTTCGATTATTTCAATTTGTGTCACCGCTCGGCCGAGACTTGTGTAGACCAGTCACTCGTTCAACGTGAAAACCAATTGGCTCGGATAAAAAGAAGAACGAGTATTTCGTTATCATTTCAAATGCTCGGGTTACTCCATCGGGTGTAGGGTGTGAAAAAGAAAAAAAGAAACAAAGATAAAGCTATGGTTGACTCAGTAGACCGGGCTACCGGTATTCTAGAGCCCCAGGCCCTTTACGGGCTTCCAACACCGCCACGTGCGGGTCATGGTGCTCAACAACAGGGGATCAAAGCTCTAAAGTGTCCTGTGCTTAGCGGTACTTTATGCACCTGCCAGCCCTGCAGCGATCGGAAGGTTCCTTTCTCGGGGCCCGGGTAGTAATTTGCCTAGTTCCCATAGTTTGAAGCACGGAACTGGAATGCTAAACAAGTTCAATTGAGGCTCATTTATTTTAGTGCTGTAAATCAATTCTCGTGGATTTTCTTTTTAGTTCACACCATCTTGACAACACATCCACGTTGTTACCTGCAGGGCTGGCAGTTGATCGACGGTCTTGGTTTCTGAATCTGTGAGATAGAGTATGCGAGTTGACGTGCATTCGCAGCATACCAAGACGACATGAACGGTAGCAGTTGTCTCTTTTGAGCGGTTAAAAAAGGTACAGTATCCGTAATGATCTGAGATTTAATGCATATCGTATCGTACGCGTAAGTAACGGTGAGTCTTGAACTTTAATGATGACATTCACAACACCACTGCGTCTGCATGCATGTTATCTCTTCTCTCGGGACCCATTGTTTCCATTCTTAACAATCACATGTTAGAGTTTAGAAATCCAATCCTTGGGCTCCAATTCATAAACAAGGATAAGGGATGCAAGAGTCACTGAGTGGAGATTCTTTAGATATTGCCGGGCTGGCCGGAGCGGAACCTAGTTGATCATAGCGTCGATAAAGCTTGAACTAGAAACCTCTAGACGAGCTGTACCTGTGCGTGCAGTTGACCATGTTACTGGTAGATATCTTAAGCACTGATATCTTCAAAGATACAGAGTGTTGAGATGGTTTGATTCGTCACGATGAACAAAAAGTTTGAGATTAAGTATATTTTTAAACCACTATCTAGACGCTGATTGAGTCATTTCAAATCCCATCTCTCCTTCACATTAAACACCAGAACCCTTCCTTCACGGACCGGCCTATCATGGAAATTCCGGTTTATGCGTTTCCTCTCCCTTAGTTGACCGAAGCCTCACCAAGGTTCTGGATAATTCGGCCACCGTCAAAGAGACCGTTGGCGGCCCGAGCACGGCAGAGAGTGTTTCCACGCTCCTGGACATTGTTGTCGCACTCGAGGTTGGACTGCGCGACGCAGCTAAGTCGGCTATCACCTGTGATATTATTAGCAGCTGTACCTGCATAGACTAGATAGATAAGAAACACTTACAGGCGTTTCCACCGGGAACGCAGCGGCCAGCTTGACCGTTGGAGGCGGTGCAGGCATCTTGCTTCAAGCTGGTGTTGGCAACACAGCATTCGCCTTGAGGAACAGGACGGTTCTGGTTCTGGCGACGAACGTGGACTGCATCGCGGGGAGCGTTGCGGACGCCTTCAACATCGACGATGCCGGCGGAGGCAACGGCAACGAAGCCGAGAATGATGGTGGCGAGAGAGAACTGCATTTTGAAGATTGAAGAGGAAAGAGTTGATTATTTGTTGGTGTTTAAGTTGTGAAGTTGAAGTTGAAGTAATGGGATTGTGAAATGGACCAGCCGACCAGCGGAAGAGAAGTGAAGATAGTAGTTGATTGAAAGAGATGAGTAGAACTGAAGAGACAAGAACGAAATGGGGAGGTTTGTCAAGACATCTTATACTTCTTCGTGTCTGCGATGACTCCGTAAAACGATAGTAAGCCCCCCTCGCCAAGGCATCACGTCTCAAGACTGTGGTGTTGAGAATTGACTATAGCAACTGGTCTGTATAGCTTCTAGCCGCTCAACGGAAATAGCCTATAGTGAGGAAACCTAGTCTCGAACATCTTGGCCTGTCTCGAAACGGCAATGCATTAGGATTGGATGACACGGAGGATGCTTGGTGTTCAGGTAAAACAACCTGGAAGTTCGGAAAACTCGACCAAGAAGAGAATAGTTATTGAGTCTGGTGAAGGAAACATCTGCCTCCTTGAGGCCGGATCTTGGACTATCCGTCTGAACTTGAGACGTGGGGCTGAGGAGACAGATTTAGTGGAGTTGGAATGTCTGTGCAAAGCTGCAGCATCTGTGCGAATATTTCTGTCGTCTTGTCCTGGGGTTTCATGTTTTCTTACGTGCTGAGTGTTAAGATATAGGCTTGGTCAAACAATTAACTGGGGTTATAGCCGAGGGTGTAACTCTGTGGTTATAGTGAGGATGCTATTGATTGGCAATGATTTTACCCTACAGTAAGTTGAGAAGTTGTTTTTATTGAATATAGCAGCAGCATAGAAGTTGGTAGAGGTAATAGGATTTAGGTGTAGACATTGATCATGTTTATCACTTTCTCACTGAGTGTTGTCTTCATTTTCTAAACCTAGCTCAGTCTTCAAATCAATGAATGGAAACAATTTCCTTCTGTAATCTTTCTCTACTCATCTATAGAATAATAACAATACTACATAGTAAGGAATTCCATATCAACAAACCCAAGCCATACTCAACAATCGCGGATATACAATCCTGGTTAGCGCAAACCAACACCTCAACTCCACTGAGTAATCGAGTCTCGACTCTTCCATTTTACTGGGTCTTGATTCTTCTCCCCCTGGCCTCTCCTTACACTCACCCCAAACACCAAAGGTGAATCAATGCATTCACCGAAATAAACGCCCAAGCGCCCTCGAAGCGAAATAGGTTAGGCTCATCAAGTTACATTCAACACACTCACTGGGCATCAGTAATTTCTTCATCTCATCTCTTCAACAATGGCTTCTCAGAATCAGGGCCGCATCGTGCCTATGCGCGTCATTGTCTGTGGCGTTCATCGCACAGGCACATTGAGTACGTTATGTTCCTCATCTCTATCTATGTACCTTGTAGTGTGAAACATTTCTGATACTACCCAGGTATTCGAAACGCCCTCTGGCAACTCGGTTTCCACGATTGCTACCATATGCAATCCCTCATCAAGGACCCATCCCGCGCCCCAGAATGGATCCGTGCTTTCGAGGCAAAATACGCCAACCAGGGTTCTTTCACCCGCGACGACTGGGACCGTCTTCTCGGCGATTGCCAAGCTGTCTGTGATGTCCCCGCCGCCTTCTTCGGCGCTGAACTAGCGGAGCTGTATCCTGATGCCAAAGTTATCATTCTTAACCGTGATCCTGAGAAGTGGTATGAGAGCGTGCTTAATAGCATTTATCTGCTTACTTCGCCAAAGGATGTTTGGGGCAAGTTGAGTATGATTTATTGCTTTTTGCTGGATTCGAATATTCAGTATATGGCCAAGTATAGCAAATCTATGAAGTCGCTTGTGCAGAAGTATGATCATGGGAATGAGAAGGAGAAGGCGCTGGAGTGGTACAAGGCACAGTATGATGAGTTCCGCGAACGTATCCCCGAAGAACGTCGTTTTGAGTATACTATTACTGATGGGTGGGAGCCGCTTTGCAAGTATTTGGAAGTTCCTGTGCCAAAGGTTGAGGACCCAGGGACTGGTAAGATGGTTGTCGCGCCATTCCCGCATCTCAACGATGGAGAAACGTTTCGTCAGAATAGCAAGGTCATGAAGAAGAAGAGCAAGGAGAGAGCGAATCAGAATTTGCTTGCAGGTGTGGGAAGATTGGCGTTGATGGGTGTTGTCGGATATGCTGGATATCTTACGTGGAAGACTCGACTTGGAGGACGAGTCTAACTTATATCGCCAGAACTATGTATCTATCTGTACTATAACCCATTCCTGTTTGTTAACCAGAACTACGTCCTTAGGTCCGAAACCCCAGATGCCTGAATAATGTCGTTCATCCCAGTTTCATCAACTCTTAGCAAACGCATAAGATATTCAAGGTCCCCGGCAGTCGGATTATTGCCTCCTCCAAACGTCCCTGGGCCTGATCTCATCGAGTTGCCAAGGGCATTTCCAGCCCAGTTCTTAGACCCATCGATATCAAGGCCTTCGACCTCCTCCGGATCAACATTTTGCTGGCTAGCCTTCGTGATCCAGCTTCCCATGCCACTGTCCAAACGATCATTGACAATCTTCGTGGCGATATTGATGAGCCTGTTATCTCTCTCGCCACGGATGCGGACGTCTTCGCTGGAGTGGCCGGTGGCCGTGGAGAAGACGTGACCTACTGCGAGGGGTAGCTTGTCTTCATTAGGGATGATCGTCAGAAATTTGGTGCCGATGTCTTTGACGAAGGCGTCTTTGAGACTGGCCAGAAGATCCTTTGAGATGTAGTGCATGTTGAAATAGTTGAACGAGATCCTGGGGACCTGTTTGTCGATGACTTGGGCGAGGTGACTTATGATTTCTTCTGGGGTTGAAGGGAGAGGTTCATGCTGGATTACGTTAGTAAAGATTCCATCATGGAAAACTGTAAAACATACCTCCTTCTCCTTGCCATTCATGTTCGCATAAGTCTTGCCCTTTCCGTCCTGCATTTCCTTCGTACGACCATCAGTCAACACCTCAGTCACGTACGCTTCCGTCCATGGTTCACGTTCGCCAACGATGTGAAGGCGCCTGCTCACTTTCAACGACACCCATCCGTCAAACTTCATGTTTCGCAAATTGTTCTTATGCATAGCAATTCTAGTGTTTCGCCTGTTAGGCGCCCAATTTGTTGCCGAAAGGCCTCTGCAGAGGCAGAAGTTTCTGTAGTACCCCTCGCGATCTTTTGGTGGTCCACCGATGAAGAAACAAGGATCTCCTTGGTATTTCCAAAAAGTTTCGAGGTCATCCCACTTTTTATCAGGGAGACGATTTTCGTTGTGGAGAGCCTGATAGAGCTGTGTGGTGACCATGAGGCAGCCGCTGTGAGCTGCAAGTTCCACACCCTTTTCGTGGAGTTGACATCGGTAGTGGTGAAAAAGAAGACCGCAGAAGATGGGGTGGCGACGAAGGAATGTGAACTCGGGGGGAAGACCATCGCCCCTTAGGGCACCCGTTTCGATCAAGTCCTTTCTGGCGATGTACGTAGGATCTCTGTTCCACCGGGTGACAGTCTCGAGAACATGTGTTCGATGGGGTGTATCCGGAAGATTAAGAAGAGCCTTCTGGATTTTGAGACTCTCCTGTTTAAGTTCTTCGTAGGCTTGGCCGCAGTTGGATCCGAAGCCTTGCAGAATGTCCAACCAGACGTTCAGAGCCCATGCGAGCCAGACACTAAGTTCCTTGGCAGGATTTCTGAACAACTCGCCCGTGGCGCGGACGAGCTCATCCTCGACATTGCCTCGACCTCCCCGGGTGCCGAGGTATTGAAGATCGGGCAACAAAGCCATCATGGCTCCGCGGTCCTGCGCCCACTTCTCCTTATTCGTCTTGCCCTTGGCACCGAGTTCCTCATCGTACCAGCCGAACATGCCGTTGTAAATGTTGATAATGTCGACTTGCCTTGACTGTTCAACGTAGCTCTTCAACAGTTGCATGGCGTTGATATGCATATCTTTCGCGAGTGAGTATCCTTCGGTGTTGAAAGCTTCGCCCCGACCTTTCTTCCCCGCGTCGATACCCACAATCTCACAGGCTGCCGCGAACAAGCTTTCCATGATAAAGGCTGAACCGTCGAACTTGTCGAGAAAGTCCTTGACTTCATTCTCCAAGCTCTGTGCCAATTCAAACGCCGTATTGGTCGCCACGCTCGCGGCAGCAAGGTCGATCTTTCCGGCGGCGTACTTCTTCCAAAGCTCGTGGATCTCATACTGGATGTTCTCCAGATCACCCAGAAGAGCGAGGAGTGCAAAGGTAGCATCCTCAAAGGTAGGCTCCTGATCAACTGTGTATTGCGCCGAAGGCACTGAGGGCGCCGAGGGCTCACGGGTGATATCTGGAGCGTTGAGGAAGGTTTCAGAGGGGTCATAGACGTTGAGACAGTCAAATATATTGCTCAACGGCTTACGGGTCTTGTCCTTGTAGGGTGCGTCATTGGGTTTATCTTTGGGTTTGAACAGGCCTACTTTCATGATGGGTTTAAGCGTGTCGCGGACCTTTTCGAGGACGTTGACAAAGTGGGCATGCGTTGCATCAGAATCATGATCATGTCCTCCAACCTGCTTCGAGAAGGATCTTCTGACTATACGACTTCAACATCACTGCCCAGCGGACAATATCGAACAACATACCCCATATTACTCTCTCCAAAGCAAGAGCAGTGCTGTACGGAACTTCAATAGAGTTGGTATCGGCAACAAACTTGGCCATATCCTCAAAGTCCCTGACCTTGATGATATACTTGCCCTCAATAGACTGGGCTAGTGGGGCCGCCGGCCTCAACGCCTTCGCGTGGCCAGGACCTTTACCCTTTTCATTGCCATTCTTCTTCTTCTTCTTCTTTTGCCTAAGAGCTTCTTCAGCCTGGGCCTTTTTGGCTGCAGCGGTTTGTTCGTCAAAGCCGTTGGCCTTGGCGGTGGCGGCCAGCCATGTTGCTACAAAGTCTGTGTCTGCTTTGTATTGTTGGTAAATACTCAAATACGCTGGGGACAGCATGATGAATTATTTTTTAATATGTAGTCCTATGGGGAGAATGAAGGTTGTTCTAAGATCCTCAGTACAATATATGGTTTCCTTGGTATGGATGTTTGGATAAATGAGCTGTTTGAGAATGTTGCTGTATTTATATTCAGGGGCTGTTCCATGTTTCGCTATCTTGGAAGGAGCCATGGACTGTATTGCTTTTGTTGGCGGATTTATGAATTTCCGCTGAAGGTAGTGATCTACGGGCGCCAGGGCAGCTATACAGTAAGTCATTCCTACCTAGGTATCCTGGTAGCCTGGCTACAACGTCCCTAGACTCTGATATCTTTCCATGGAAGGGGCTATTGAACTCTACCTATAAAGACAAAATCATCACCAGCATGTTTAGCAATATCACCACTTTGGGAAGGCTGTGAATGGGGCATGTACTCGCATGTCCTGACTCGGGAATAATGTCCAGGACCGGGATATAAATAGATGAATCCACAATCAGATCGGATTCATTACGGTCAATGCACAACTTTCATAGGAAAGTATAAATGTGTTACCCCCACGCCTTGGACACGTGAGGAAAATGGTCTGCAGTGGCCCGTTGTCGAAGTCTTTGACTCTGATCACAACCATCACATGGCAGTAACTTTGATGTTTATTATTCCATCAATCATACCTGCAGTTTACGGTCTGTCTTTCTCGCTCTAATGCACTTTATTCTTAACAGAGTAATTGTATACGAACTGTAGTAATAAACAAGTGGCTGTACAGCTCCATTACAACACAACCTTCTCCTCACCTTTAACCCCCCACGCTCCATACCCGGGGGACTGTCTCCCCTCCTGTCTCCGTTACACTACAATCCAAGATCGTCATTGGTCATGGAGAGCGTGGGGGCTTTTACGGAGCAATGATTTAGACACCTTTTGTTTGGTCAATTGGAGGCTTGGAGGAGGGATCAGTTGACTGTGATCATGAACTCGTACCTGCTTCTGCGAGGATCATCGTTGTGTGAATGTAATGGAGGGCATCCATGGAATATGCTCGACATACCTGTTGTCTCAAATGGTTGTCTAATGGTGGCGCTGTCAGTTGAATGCGATTGTATGTAAGATGTGTAACTTGCCGTACAAGTCATCATCACACGATCAAATACAAGTTGACATCAAAAACCCCCACTGAATCTCCATAAACAAATCGTGTCTCGACTCTTGACTCGCGTCGTTTTGTCTCCATACAAACATCAGGCGAGGTCACCGGTTCGGTCCGGAGTCTCTCGGCCGGGGGGCGTGTATTTTGTATGCGGATCCCCGGAAGCATCAATCGGGGACACTTTCTTTTCCCCGCCTTTTTCAACCCTGGGCTGATCCTTGTTTCTTTGCGTCCTGGCTCTTTAGCTGACTGACCCCCACGCTCTGTCTTTCTTTGAGAGTTGGAAATCCCCAACTTTGCGGCCCTGGGGAAAGAAAGCCTCATGACGAGTGCGCCACTTGCTGCTTTCGGTTGGACATAAAAGAGCAGCTGACGCCGGCCGCTTTGACGATGGATCCAATTACCATCAGACTATCCTTTCTTGACTAGCATTCGTTCTGCTTTGCTTGTATAAAAGACAGTATACTTCCTCTTGTTATACTTGATTCTTATTCTCTATGCCTTCGACATTGCTTGAATCTCCCACAATGGGCTCTCCTAAAGCTTCTCAACTACGCCTCGGCGATGGCGTCTATGTTCCTACCCTTGCCTTCTTCACACCTGAAGACGAAGTCGATGTTCCAGCTCTTGAGAAACACATCGTCAAGTTGCTTGAGTCGGGAGTAGCTGGTATTGTCGTTCACGGTTCCAATGGCGAATGTGCCCATCTCTCTCCATCAGAACGTACGACTATTATTCGCGTTGCAAGAGATACCATCATTCAAGAAGCCAGCGGTACTCGAGTCCCACTCATCGCTGGTTGTGGCGCTCAGAGCACAAGAGAGACGACGGAGCTGTGCGAGGATGCTGGCAAGGCCGGTGCCACTCATGCTCTTGTGCTACCTCCAAGCTACTACGGTGGTCTTCTTCCCGACGATCTGGTTGTTCAGCATTACTACGCTGTTGCGGACAAGAGTCCTATTCCTCTTCTGGTGTACAACTTCCCTGGTGCCGCAGCTGGTCGCGATCTCTCATCGGATACGATTCTTAGCATCGCCAAGCATCCCAACATCGTGGGTGTCAAGTTGACGTGTGGAAACACAGGCAAGCTTGCTCGTATCGTGGCCGACTGTCCCGAGGGTTTCTTTGTTGGTGGCGGCAGTGCCGACTTCATCCTGCAGGGTCACGCGGTGGGCGCCAACGGAACCATCTCCGGTCTCGCCAACCTCTGTCCACGAGCATGCGTTCGCATCACAGAGCTCGCTGATGAAGGAAACTGGAAGGAAGCACGACAACTGCAAGCCAAGGTAGCCAAGGCTGACTGGACGGCGATCAAGACTGGCTTTGTTGGTGTCAAGGCAGCTTTGGGTCACTTTGCAGGTTACGGAGGTGAGCCTCGCCGACCATGCGTTGCGCCCTCTCAAAAGGATCTGGATAATATTACGCAAGGATTCCAAGAGATAATGGAACTGGAGACAACGCTATGATTGGAGAGCAAAAAGCATGTTTTGACAGGAAAGACAAAACAAAAAGCAGGTTTGCATTGCGGCGGTGAATGATGATGATGACGATACCTGATTTCAAGCACGAGACGGTGTTGTGGCGTTGGGCATACACAGACTACTGTTGAAGTAATTAGCATGTAATATATCACATTGAACAAACTGCATTACACCAAAGTTGACACGAGTTACAATTCTTGCACTGCAGCACAGAACAGCAGTCTGTACATTGAAGTCGTCGTAATTCGGGGCGTATTTTTACCCCATCGAAACTACCGTTCCCCGCAAAGTGGCCATATATCCCACGCATGCTGTGTAACGAGGAAATGCCTCGGGAATCGGAGGATTGGATCGTGGGGGGAAAGACGAAAAGAATAAGCATGGAGTGTGTCTCGTGGTCAATCTTGGATAACCAATGGGGTATTCAGGCACGTCTGACATTTCCGGATTTGGAGGAGTACTTTTTCGTGGAATATCGGGATGATGAAAAGAATGAGGGGTAGAACATGATGATGAGTATTCCTTGACTCTGGGGAGACAGTGTCATCCGGATATGATGGAGGTTATAAGACTCGACTAAGAGGTGAAGTATACCTAATACAATACCACGCCAAATACCATACGCGTATTCAGTTGTTCCTACTTGAGAGCCCATCTATTGGAAATAATTCGAGTATCACTGTTAATTCTGCTTGAGCTTGTGATGCTAAAAGCAGCAATTGTTTCATTGCTTCTATCAGTTTAGTATCTCGATGGACATTGTTGAAGTGATGCCTCTCCTCTCTTACTGCGGAGGATGCCCCACATCAGCTTCCCAAATTGGACCCCTACCGGAACCATAATTAATCCGCCTTGAACCCCTCCAAGAAAAAATGATAGTCACCGCCTAAAAGTTTCTGCCCCACCCTACGATTTTCTCAAGACGACACCAAAAAAAAAAGTTGATCAAAATCGTCAACCCAAGCCAAATCAAATCGACGAAAATGCCCAAAGCGACAAAAGGCAAAAATGCCGCCCCTCG
This sequence comes from Fusarium caatingaense, assembly GCA_013624355.1. Classification (NCBI taxonomy): domain Eukaryota; kingdom Fungi; phylum Ascomycota; class Sordariomycetes; order Hypocreales; family Nectriaceae; genus Fusarium; species Fusarium caatingaense. The sequence continues at coordinate 15,365 of JABKKP010000221.1, forward strand.
AAAGGGCCCCTACGAGAAGCCCGCCGCAAACAGGGTCTTCAAGTTCAACACAAACATCGGCCAGCATATCCTAAAGAACCCCGGCATCGCAGACACCATCGTCGCAAAGGCTAACCTCAAGCCTACGGATACCGTCCTCGAAATCGGTCCCGGTACTGGTGTGCTTACCACGCGAATTCTCGAACAGGCCAAGGCGGTCAAGGCTGTCGAGTTGGATACTAGGATGGCGGCTGAATTGACGAAACGGGTGCAGGGTACGCCGCAGCAGCAGAAACTCGAGATTATCATGGGCGATTTTGCAAAGTTGTCGCTTCCTGAGGCGCTTCCTCCTATTGATGTTTGCATTAGCAACACGCCTTACCAGATTTCGTCGATTATCATCTCCAAGCTTATCTCGCTACCCAAGCCTCCAAGAGTCAGCATTCTCATGGTTCAGCGAGAATTCGGTCTGCGATTGTGCGCCCGAGCTGGTGATTCGCTCTACTCTCGTCTTTCCGTCAACACCCAATTCACATCCAAGGTCTCCATGGTCGCAAAGGTCGGCAAGAACAACTTCTCTCCACCTCCCGAGGTCGAGTCCGTCGTCGTGAGGATAGAGCCTCGAACAGACGTCCCCGCTGTTGGACTCGAGGAGCTAGACGGTATGCTGCGCATCTGCTTCTCCCGAAAGAACAAGACCCTGCGCGCTAGTTTCATCGACTCTCATGAGCTTTGCGAGCGAAACTGGGTTACTTGGACGGCTATGTACCCTGACAAAGTCAGCGAGAAGGATCTGGACATGCTCCGCAACAGCATGGACACCGATGCCAAGGCCGCCGACTCTAAGCAGAGCGTGTGCGGTATCCCTGTCAGCAAGGCTTCTCTCAAGAACTTGATTCGTCACAAGATTGAGACCGTCCTCGAGACTACTGAGCTTGCTGAGGCGCGAGCTGTCAAGTGTGACGAGAATGACTTCTTGAAGCTTATCTTGGCCTTCCGCGAGAACAACATCTACTTTACATAAAACGATCGATACCCAAAAAGTCAAAAGTCAAAAGTTTATTCCATGATTTCACGCTCTTTCATCCGGAGAGTGCTATTTCTGCCGCACCAGACGGCCCATACCCGACAAGCGCTGCATCCACTCCTTGCAGCACCACCAAGCGTCGGACTTTGATCAAGAATTGGGCTTCGGCATAAAAGCGAGAAAGCGATTTGAGGCCGCCCAATAGATATCCAGACCCCATGCCCGAGACCCTTCGACAGGACGAGCCCGAGTGTGGGGAAGCGTGGGGGTTTGCACCGCAGCAGACGGTGAGGAGAAGGCCAAGGAGTCCCCGAGTCAGGCCAGACATAGGTTATGCTTACACAAGAAGTCTGATGATCAAATTGGGCTCGAATACAGATGTAATAAGATACCCTAGAATTCTACTATGCATGCCCCCCTAAAAGTCTGCCGCGTCAAAGTTACGGATCAAGTCGTAGTAGAACTTGACGATATCCATGTGTGAATCTATCCTGATTCTTTCGTCCACTGTATGGATGTTCTCTGAACCCCGTTGGCGACTGGGTGTCCAGCGGTAAATGTTTGGCGAGAGGTCTATCCTTGATTAGTATATACACTATGTATATGGTTGCTTGACTTACTCAGATAATGTCTAGTATCAGTGTTTCCAGTCATGATTTCACCAACAGGCACAACCTTTCCACCCTCAAAAGCAAAGCTATGCTGGATCGTTCCGGAGAAAATATCCCAAACTGCTCCGCTTGTAGGCGAAACTGGTGTAACGACCGAGTTCTTGACAGCAGTGAGCTTAAGATGGCCATCGTAGTCGAAACCCGTATCGTCTGCAAAAGCATGTGTCTTGTCATCTTCGTAAGCGCTTACGCTGAGGTTGTACTTTTGTACGACAGAGTCGATGCTCTTGAGGAATTGCTTTTGGACTTTCTCGTGGCTATCCTGCGGTGCAACGCGGTAGTTTACGCCTAGGTTCACGATCTCGGGCATGGCGTTGATCTTTTGGCCGCCGCGGATGATGTCGACTGCTTGCGTTGTTTGGATAGTGAACTTGGCGTTAGGATCGAGATGAATCAACTCAGTGGTCAATTTCTCGAGATCGTCTTTCTTAAGCAGGTCGTTGAGCTTGTGGTGAGCATCGGGTGAGTGACGTGCCAAGCACACCAGGTGATTATACACGGGGCTGCCCTTTAGAATAGCAGGTTCGTAGGGATTCGCTTCCAGAGCGGACACAATTTCCGCCATGATACCGATTCCAGTATGAGGATGAGGAATAGAGCTATGTCCACCCTTGACGCGAAGTTCGGCCCAGATATCGATCGCGCCCTTCTCTTGCACAGATGGAAGAACGTAGAGCGTATCGTCAATAAGCTGAATGCCCGAACCACCTTCATCAAGAATGAACGGGATACCGTTATCGCCATAACGCTCTGTCAAAAACTCTCCGATCTTGGCAGCGCCGCGAGGACCGGAGCATTCTTCGTCAAAGCCAAATGCTAGGATCAACGTGCGCTTGGGAGACCACTCAGTCTTGGTGAGTAGCGTTTCGATGGATGACATGATCGCTGTAAGACTGTTCTTATCATCTGAAGCGCCACGACCCCAGAGCCACTCGCCGTCAAAGTAGGCGTCGAAGGGGGGATGAGTCCATGTTGATGCGTCTGGTACTGGAACGACATCTTGATGAGCGGCCAGTAGATAAGGTTTCAAAGAAGAGTCGCTTCCGTGAAGAGTATACACAAGGCCGAATCTGTTAATTTTTTCCAGCTTGGCAGTCTTGTGTCTGCGGATTATTAGTCTCACTCATAGAATCCACTGGGACGACTTACATGGCAGGATACGTCTTTGCCAAAACATCATGTAAATCATAAAACGGGGCCCAACGCGGATCTTTATCTACATCGTCCAGATCATCATAACAAACCGACGGAACACGCACAATCGCCTGATGACGCTTTACTTGAGTACTGAACGCATCTTTGGTGTCAAAAAGGGCATTCGCGCTGGGAAGATTATCGTTTTTGGGAGTGAGGACTGGCGGAAGATCGCACGTAAAGTCTTTGTGCTGGCCGATTGGTTTTTGTGAGGTAAATGGGTTGAAGGTAAAAGCTGATGTGCTGGTTAGGGTGGCTAGCACCGCGAGAGATGATTTGAGTACCATTTTGAAGATAATGGTAGAGATAAAGAAGAGTTGGTGTTGATCATCGAGGGAGGATTTATAGAGCGGGGAATAGGGAATAGGGAATAGCACGACATGCCGAAGCCGGCGTGGAGATAAGACTTGACCCTGTAAGTCAAGTCAAGTCAATCCCAATGAGGCAGTTGGTTCACTAATATTTGATCTAAAGAACTTTTGAAGCGTTGTTTTGAATTTATCGCTAATGTGTGACGTTATGAATCTCTTATGTCCTTGTAACGGTATCTGGATCTCAGAATTAACCTCCGAGTCTAAAGGACAAAATAATTTGGACATAGTACACCACCTTTTATCTTTCTTTATTTTGACACCCTAATCTCAATTCTTCTGTCACCCATCTGATACCGCAACTCACACTACTAAAACAAAGTAACTTGATTCCTGGTCTAGTGGCAACGTAACACTTCCATGTGCCGACTCTTTGACTTTATGCCTGTCTCTTGATCTTGGTCCTTTCCGATGACTCTGTAGGCCGAGGCAGGGTGCATGATCTGGTCCCTGTTAGACAAGTACGTGAGTACTTGTCCAATAGAGGCAATATCCTCCTTTTTCACCGGTACAACAAATTCCCGTGCGTCCGTTCGATTGAGGCACATTGATACGGCATTCCACTCCTTGACTACTCCATGGGTAAGGGGTTCGATATCTGTTCCACACCAGGTGATCTCCCCAACTGTGTCCTCGACTCGATAACGAAAGACACAGGCCCTCTCTGCTTCGCCATTCCACAGCTGAAGCATCTGGAGTTTGGGCATCTTTCTCGCCGCACGAGCTGCCGTGCACAGAAGCCTGGTGATCTCCTCTTCAGTATCAGTCTTGAACACGTCTGATGTTAGGGAAATGGTCTTGAGATTAGGCCATTCTCTGAGGGAGCTGGTCGCTTCCTCGTTGGCTGAGGAGAAAGGGCGGAAGAATTCCCTGGCGTCTACCATATGCGAGATAGAGAGATGTTCCAGGAAATTGGTGTATTGGCGGATAGCTTTGGCGAAGCTTATGACATTGGCGCCTTTGCTCTCCCATTGATGAATGACAGTGTTCGTTTCGCCGTAGAGACTGAGACTCTTGGTAGATCTTAGGAGTTCCCTCGCGAACGGGATTTGTGCCTTTTGGCACCAGATCTTCTCCCTGGAAGAACCAGGGCAGCGCCACCGTTCGATATGGATGTCTTCGATGCCCTCGAGACTTGAGAGAATGGTGTTCAGCGCGGTGGGACAGATGCTGTGGAATTGCTGGCGGCGGATGAGGAATTTCGATACAGCTGTGACGGGAGGTAACTCCCACTCGTGGCCGACGCGTATCATCCGCCCGTTAGTGAACTTGAGAGGTTCGGTACCGAAGAGTCTGTCGACAATCTTGGTCCAGACACGATCCCGCAACTCATTAGAGGGAAAATCGACAGACTCTGATATGACGTTATGAACGCAATTGTACCTCTCATGGATATCCTCTTCTTCATCATACTGGTCAAGTTGGCCTGAGGAAAGATACTCTTTATATAAGCGAGCTTCGTTGTCGATCCAGCAGTCAGGATAACACGCGGACGAGGCGCTGAGTTCCAAAGTCATGCCCTTCTGTTGATTCCAAGTGGAGATAACATTCCATAGCGCAACAACAGACATGTTGAAATTCTGATTAAGAAGTTTGTACGTTCTAGGACAGTCCGGCTCTAGCCTGATGCAACAGGGTTGACTTGTCAGGGGTATTCTGAGCCAAAGGTGCTTAAGATAGGCTTGTCGACGGGGGGTGACGATAGTTGCCAGGGGCTTGATGTCGTTTGGACATATACTAAGGGTTCTGAAGGTTTTGGACTCGAAGAAGTCGTTCCAGTGCTTATTTACACAAGCATAGGGGGGTAGGTCGCATACGGGAGCAAAGTTCCAGGAGCTCGGGATGGGATCTGCGAAGATGAGATTAAGAACCATCGTCTGCAACTCCACGGGAAGAGAGTAGAATCGAAACATCGTGACTGGAAGGTTGAGAGGTTGTTGCAGGTGATAGCTGATGGTATGTGCCAAATGTGGGTGAGGGTGGTCGAGATGATAATACGATATACGAATCAAGGTTCGAGTGTCGAAAAGAGAAGTGAGAGGTACTTCCGCAGGGAAAAGGGAAAACAAGCGAGAGTATTGTAGGTGTGAACAGTAATAGAGAATGTGTGAACGATAGTGTGATGAGAGGAAGAACTGCTCACAGAAGAATAAGGGGACTATATATACAAACAGAAAAAAAGTTTAAGAGAGAAAATTTTGATGCTGAAGGAGTTTTTCATCAAGGTTAAGGTGATTGATATCTTGCCATTGTGCCAATAGGAGAGTTCAAAGGTAAACTTTAGTTATAGTAATGATACGCACAGAGTTGCCAGAATGTTAGGATTCTGTCGATACTTTATAGGATGCATATTTAGACTCTGGTAAAAAGGATTGAAAGTCATCTAGGTTTGTTCTATGCGTTGAAGGGTCGAGACGGGGGAAGGAAGTAAACTACATGAAGCACTACAGCAGAAACTGTACAATATATATCCCCAAGGAAAAGGGCTTTATTCCTAAAGCTTATTCTCTGAAACAATTTTCTTTTTGTAAGATATTACTATCCTTGGAGTTATGTTTTACTTGCCAGCTGTTAGGCAGTGCTGAACAGATGCCGTTTATAAAGGCAGGCAACCCGCGATAGGTGGACAATGCTTCGAATTTGAACTCAAATACTCGAAATCTAATTGAGATAACGAATTAAGGTTGTGAGAAAAGCACTGCATGTGTTGGTGTGGAGATATTTGGCTGTGGTGAGAGTCAAGGGGAAGTCTGCTTGGATCTCAAGTAGGAGAGTTAGCCCATGTTCCTGTACCAGCGAGGAATCCAACTCTTTCATCTCTACAAAGTCAAGGACAAAGCAGAATAGAATGTTGCACACTAAAGTACTAAGCCTCCTGTGCTGGCAATAGAGGTTAGTCAGCTGTTAGGACGTTGTCAGAATGAGCTGCTAGGTGAGTGATAGAAGAATTGTCTTCTAAGACTCAGCCTACAATAATAAAGTGGCCTAAGTGCTTCTAAGCGACCATCAAGTAACCAAATCATTTCATCTCTCAAGACTTTGGGGCACATTCGTCTGACACCCTGAGTGTTACTAAAAAGCTCAAGAGACGAGACAGTTTGCCTACCTCATGCTAGCTTAGATCAGTACGGAGTTTGGGGAAGCATTAGATCACGATATTGATAGCCAGGACATAAGTATGGAATAAACGTAATGATAATTGATCTAAGGATAATTGATCCAAGGGTTTTCAAGTGATAGTACCAACGACTCCAGTGCTGTGGTTATACAATGAAAAGACAAACGCCTCGTATGCATGCACTCCGTGTTTACAAACAATCTCCATGGAGTAACTCCCTTAAGCCATAACAGACTCGACTCTGGAATCCTCGCCAGAGTGTGACTCGCTGTTCCTGGGCTTCTCCTGGCCGCCGTGGAAGTGAGCGTCGTCTCGCTGCTCTCGGGTGATGTATCCTGGAGGCACCCACTTGTGACTGTTCCAAGGCTTCATGCCCTCTTGTCCGTACATGAGATCGACATTCTCCAGACTGAGAGCACGAGACTCGTAAAGGAAGAACCAGACGAGAAGGGCAGCTGCCAAGTTGGTTCCGACAAAGACGAAACCGTAGCTGTACGCAATGCCTCTGGTCGCAATGGGGGTAAGGAAAGCAATCATGACTGGAGATATGTTAGTATTAGATATCAATTGTCAAGGTAGAAAAACTTACAGTTTCCGAGCCAGTTACCAGCGGTAGCAATAGAAGCTTGCTTTGCGCGAGTTCGTAGAGGGAAGGTTTCGCCGATAACGACCCAAGCCATAGGGCCCCAAGTACTGGCGAAAGAAGCGATGAACATGCAAGCGCAGACAATGAGAACGATGCCAACGGCTCGGCTGCTCTGAGGGTCGATGGCAGTACCAACAGACGCGAAGACGCAGAGCCATGCGGCTTGCCAGAGAGCACCAATAAACAGGGGCCAGCGACGACCGAACTTCTCGACGAACCAGAGACCCATGAATGTAGTGGCGACATTCACAGCACCCAGAATAAGCTGGGTCTGGATAGGGTCCTCAATACCAGCCGACTCGAAAATGGAGGCACCGTAGTAGAAAAAGTAGTTGACACCGGTCCACTGCTGGAGGAAGTGAATGAAGAAACCGAGGAAAGTTCGCCAAAGAAGCTTGGGAATGTTGCTTCGGGGGTTGAAGCATTCGCCCCAGCTACCTTGGCCGACTTGTCGCTCCTTCTCGAGAATGTCCTTCATTTCCTTGAGGTCATCCTGGACAAGAGGATGATCGAGGTTGTGCTTCATACCACGAAGGCGACCCAATGCTGTTTGAGCGCCTTCCCAGTCGCCCCGAGAAGCAAGCCATCTAGGAGACTCTGGGACGACGAGGATACCGAGGCCGAGAGGAAGAGAGAAAAGGATGCCGAGACCGATGACAATTCGCCAAGAGGCGCTGTTGGTGTCCATCCTCTTGAAACCGTAACATGCTATGTTGGAGATGAGAATACCGATGGTGATCATGAGCTGGTAAGAGGCAACAACGGCACCGCGAATTTCTCGAGGAGCACATTCGGACTGGAACATGGGGACACCAACAGACAGGTTACCGACACCCAAACCAGCGACGAATCGACCCATCATCATATGAACCCAAGACTCCATCGCCGTAATCTGAATGACATTACCAATAATGAAGACAGCGACTCCGAATGTCATACTCTTTCGTCGACCCCACCAATCAGCGGTACTATTGTTGTTAGTTGATGATATCGAGGAGGATGGTTGAAGGAACATACTAAGCACCAGAGAGAGCGCCGATCAAACTTCCAATACTCATGAGACTAACAAGAATAGATTGGATGTAAGCGTTCCATTCCTTGTTGCCCTCAGGACCTTGAGCGAATCGATCCTTGAAGTCTTCGAACAGGAGCATAGAACTAATTTGACCTGTGTCGTATCCGAAAAGGAAGCCACCAATGGACGTAATCACACCCAACAGGATGGATTCTATACCACAGTCGGCGCCATTGACCTTGATAGACCTGGAGGAGGAAGCCAGTCAGTATTGGACAAGAGAGAGAAGAGTGACAGAGTGGGTACATACTTTTGACCCAACATGATGAACGACTGCCTAGCTGTTGGCAGATGAATTCAAGAAGGGAAATAAAACTAGAGTGAAGATCTGTTTGAGAAAAGCATGAGGAGGTGGGAGGGAGAGGGTCTTTTATTCTTCAGACCCCAATGCAGAAGACAAGACCCGGGGTAGAACAAGAGAAGAACGAAAGCGGACCTAGTGGTATCAGAGAAAGGATGGAGACTCCATCAGCTGGATGGAGCCTGTAGCGCATCGCGTCTGATTCACGGACGAACAAGCGAGGCAGGATCAGTCGGGGGTCCCGGTGTGCAAGTGCGAGTGCTGGAGCAAGCGCAGGTGCAGGCAGGAGCAGTTTCCATCTCTGGTTGATGATGAATGGGGCATCATTTGGTAAACTTGGCAGTCGTCATGGGGGGGAGATTCGGAAACCATCAATGGGCGGCCAAGTTCAAGTTCGGCCGTTGGACCAGGTGTCGATCACATCACCTCGCTGAATTAGTGCCATGTAGTTGGTATTGGCATCGCGGTAACATCGTCAAAATGAGGTCTCAAATCCATGTGGTTGGTCGTTAGTCTGTAACGAGACTGAGGGTTGAAAGGGCCGATGTCAGTGGCGTTTGTTTAATCCTTCTGATCTGGGGTTTGTGCAGTGTTGACTATCCAGACTACCTATGCGTCTCTGCTACAGCCTACAGCAGGTGCTCCTGCCTCGGGGATGGGCCGGTGCAAGGCGAACAAGACTGCCCAGGCTGGCCTGAGCTGGTTGCCCTGGGGGTATAGTTAGGTTAGTAGGTAGGTACGGTGATGCGGGTTATCCACGGGGAACGAGTCAAGAAAGTGCAGGGGCCGCATCCGTTACTGACGGAGTGACACTGATTGGATTTCTGGAAGAATGTGGATGCGAGCTTTTTTCCCTCTTCCCCCTTGGCACAGACAACAGTAAAGTTTTCTGGGGTACGTACCTGAGCCTTGGTAATAGTAAAACAGCTGAGCGTTGAATGGTAAAACTTGGCGAACGAAAATTGGTGGTGTTTAGGATTTGACCGATGACGTACTCCGTAAACTGTCAAGGAAGGTAAGCTTAAACCCCAGTGTGGCCCAATTTGGCAAGACCCCATATTGACCAATCTCTGGGCCTACGGCATAGTTCTCGGTGCGATATCAGACACAGGCCCCACGACGATCACGGGGTCAAGGATGAAATACGCATGAGAGAAGCATTGCATTCCCCCATCTCCAGACTCTCTCCAGCTTCTCTACAAAGTGACACCGAGAACAAAGACGTTGTCCCAAAAAACCTTGATTCTGAAGCGAAATTCCGGGGAATTCATGCGGAGAAGTTGCGTTGTCCCCAAGATTTCAAAACGTCTTTTCGCATTGCATTTCCATCGATGTCACTTGGGCTTTCTTGCGTATCATTCATCGCCAAGGCAGAGAGATATGTGGATCATCGTTCTCGATGATGTCTTGGCCCCTGGCAAAGTAAACAAGTACCGGCATATTAATTGAAAGTTTCTAACACGCTAACCAGAAAAGTTCTTACAGGGCCTTTCAGACCTGAAAAATCGTGTAATTCTTTCCGTTCTCCCGTGACCACGTCTCGTACAAACTGCTTACCTACAAACAATAATGCATTGATCAAAGCCTACATAAAAAATCTACTCCGGACCCGCATTATATTTCGGAAGCTCCTAGACTTCTCCACCCGGAGCCGTGGAGAGCCGGCCGTTTACTCGGAGCTTCATGCCTGTCGCTGGAGAACGGACGTACGTCCCAACGTCCACCGTCCACAATCTTGAGAAAACGGCCCGTTTGTCGCATGTTAAAATATCTCAATCGAGAGGAGGGACCCCCTATTCTGCACTTCCCCGAGCGAATCGAGGCCAATGCCCCCATTCCCATCCCCAATCTTTCCCCCACGAGCCACAACTCCAGAGTTTTGCAGAGAATCCGGGACCGTAACATCTGGGGACTCCTCATTCCACTCCGCGTTCCCTCACCCAGAGCGGCGGAGATGAAGGACTTGTGAAACGCCAGCTGACCGTGAACGGGCCCTACAGCCCGGCGGTAATTCGGCGCTGCCAGACCGCAGTTGACAAAGAAGAATCGTACAAGTCAACTCGTCACCCGTATTTTCTTCTTCGACATCCGATTTTCTGGACAACTACGGGGTTTACTTTTTTGGTATTATCTTCCGAGTAGAAAAATTCTCGTTCCAGCCCAATCTCGGTGAGCCGGTGAACAGGAGATGCAGTCGGTCAGCTGGATCTTGTGTCTAAGCCAAGGGACTTTGAAAAGGAGAATGACCCAGCTCGCATAATGGGGCTCATTCGATATCTGGATCGTGGCATGGCATAATTGCCCCTATACTCGTATGCATAGCCTCTGTTGGCCAAGATACACGTGGTGGAGAAGAGTGCAAACTTTGTAATCCAAGGGGGATTCTGACTGAGATGGACTGCAGACTCTGACCCAACAGCTGTTGCAACTTTACGACTGAACTACTGACAATCATGCGAGTTGTTTGCTTACCAGAAGTAAGCTTGATGGTTGATGCTTCTTGTCGGTTACTAAAAGAACAAAGTTGAGGCTTACAAGTGTCTCAACAACTCAACGGTATCAGATCATAACCCCTTTCTGCCTAGGAATTCTAGATCTTGGCTTTCACAACATATGACCACGAGTGCATGCACTTTTTCTCGCTTTTCTACAAATCGGATTGTAAAGTTCATACACGAGAAGTAGATAACGACTATTATCTTTCGATATCTACTAGGTACGCAACTGGGCAACACAAAAGTACTCCTATCAAGCTTAAGGTGTCGAAATAAAGTAGCCTGGAAGCTAGTCTAAACTGACATAGAATGGTCAAACTATTTTGTCTTCTAGGCTTTGGGAGGTTAACTCTTCTGACACCCTAACGGCACAATCTAGCCGGTGCAACACTAATGCACGCCTATTTCCGGGCCATAATTGATAAGGCCTCGGAGATCTGCATACGGAAAGCCGGATGTCTATGTAAATGAGGTTTATTCACAATACGATCAAGGTTGAAGTCTTGCCACAAATTGAAGCGAGATCAAGCGAGGAACCATGTTGGTCATGTGAACAGTATAGCATGTTAAGGATTCGGAAATCTGCAGAGAGTATCGGATGTTGCTACTATTCTTGACTTGCCTATATCCTGGCTGCCTGGACTGCTTGACATCCATGTATGTGTGATATGCGCAACATGTCTATGGGTGGATAGCAATCTGTAAGACGACCACGGTTGAGCTAGAAGACTGCGACGCTGGGACAGGCTCTGTTATTGTTCTCAAGAGCACAAGAGACAATTCCTAAAAATTACCTGGAAATATACTTAGTGGACGATTAAGAAAAACACAATTGAACAGTGAAAAACAAAGATGCCCTAGGACTCGAATTTGTGACCCCCAGATGTGATTAAAAAAGATATGGTCATCTAGTGCTGGGTCTATCGTCCGACTCCTAGACTTCTCTGTCCCATGTTTGCCTGAAGGCAATGGTGATACACAAAGATCGATACATATACAGTACTCCGTACTTTGAGTTCAGATCATAACCTTAAAAATACAAGATTGTTCTCTGGGGTTCAAGTTGCTAAACTATCACGCCAGAAGACCACATGATAAGTCACTGTCGATCAGCATAGGGTAGTTGAATGGACCCCGGCAAGACCATCTCCACCCGCCCTGAATATCTCTGGGCCTTTCTGGGGTTCATCGTTAAACTTCTTGATCGATCGGTTTTTGATGAACTGGTGGAGGACACTGCATAGGACCCTGATTAAAAAACAAATATAATATCAATTGCAAATATTGCATCTGATCTTGAATACCATCACCAAAATACCATTATCTAAACTCTATCATGAAACTACTCGATCTAATCTCGGCACGAACGGACCCCCTCAAGCCACATTTCTTAATCTCCCTTGAGCCGCACAGATTCAACTCTCAAACATGTCAACATGACTTACTACTGCAGCGACTGTGACAAGCTCTTCTTCGCGGGACGGCATGCCCGCGATCAACACTGTCAAGCAACAGGTCACGCGCTACCCGCTTTTGAATGCGACTTGTGCAGCGATTGCTTCGACGATGAATATGATCGCTGCGAACACATGAACCTGGAGCAGCACTGGGCTGAGAATAAGCCTGAGTGTACCATCTGTCTATTCCGTGCTGTGATGGAGGAGGACGTCGTGCGGCATGAGGTTGAGGAGCATAACTATTGCGCTGATTGTAAGCGGACGTTCATGAACTTGAACTGTATCCGACAGGTGAGTAAGTCGGCGAGTTAGAGACATGAAGTTCTGATGGGTGAAGCACTTGAATGGAAAGATTCATCGTACGTCCTCGGTGACTTGTCCTTTCTACAAAGTAAAATGTAACACAGCAACCGGACTCTCTCATCATCTTGAGCGAGGCGCATGTCCTCGCATGTCCATGAACCGGCACAAGCTATACAAGTACATCAAAAACCGCGACCCCAAGGGGGCCTTGACGAACAAGGCTCTAGCGTGGGAAGGAGAAAAGACGTACACGATTAACCCGCGTCTAGCGTGGAACCACTGGGTGAAAGCGTACGAATGTTATCTGTGCCACAAGCTGTACTCTTCACTTCACGGGCTGAAGATGCATCTTGAATCGCCTCGGCATCAGCAGAAGTTGTATCATTGCATGAAACCTTCTTGTGGGAGGGAGTTTACTACTTTGGCGGCGCTGATTAATCATCTTGAGAGCGAGGTTTGCAAGCTTGTGAGGTTTCAACAGGTGCAGAAGGTTGTTGAGAGGATTGTTGATCCTCATATGATGCTTTCAGTATAAGGGTAGGAGTTTGGGATAATTTGGACTGCATATTAATTAAGCTGGAAGGAGGGTAGGGTATTGGAATAAAGATTATGGCGCAGGAGTGATATTAAGATATTTGTAATTAGATGGTGTATATGGTTGGAATGGTCTGCAATGCGAGTTGCAGTATAAGATCGGCAGCAGAGGAATATCCTCTCAGGCTTAAAGCGTTTTCATAGCCTAAGCCTTGAAGCAATTCTGCTGCTACCCAGTAGCTAGAATGCACTAGGTCTTGTTTATCTTCTAATTGACGAAAGGACATCAAAAGTCATCTACTTCTCAAACAATCTTCCTCCCAACCAAGCTTCAAACCCAGCAAACTGAGGAACATGACTCCATCTCCCACAGAACTCCTTCAGAGCTTCATTCTGCTGTCTAATCCAAACACTCTGCTTTTCAGCTCTATTCCCAGTACAATCCAACAACGGTCCAATTTCCCAAGCTAGTTTCGCTGCGTCAACTGGACACAGATAAGGCGGCACTTGACCATCTTGCCGAACACTGTTTACACCTTGCATCACACATGCGTAGTATGGACAGTGCGCGAAACCGAAGCAGTGGCCGAGTTCGTGGGATACTGTTACCGCGAGACGGGCGAACCAGTAGCTTGATAACTCATCTCGTGTTGTGAGTTTTGGGACACGTTTGGAGGCTTGGACTGCGAGGGCGAGGGGGGATGTGGGTGGTGGTTTGCCGTAGGTCTTGGTAGTTGACTTTGTTCTTTTCGCGGGGGGTTCTTTATCGAGGGTACTACATTCATTGTCGATGAATGTTTTGCAGTGTGAGTTAGGCCACATGTGTGCTCGATCTATACCCGCGGGTTCATCCAACGCAGGATTGTATCGAAAGGAAGAAACGATACAGACTCTACTACCACCCCAAGCTCTTCCGACAGTAAAGTCATCCTCTTCATCTTCGTAAAGATCGTAATCCGTAAGCATTACCACGGCATGAGCGTCTTTGGGTATTCTTCGTAAGAGCGCATCTGCGACGTCTCCTAAATGAACCTGCTGCCTTGCTCGCCCGTCTAAAGAGGGGCGACATCGAATATCCCATACTTCTGACTTTCCGGGAGTTTCTAGACCGACTTTTGTTGTTTTGGAACGTGTTTTTGACTTTGGCTTTTCGTCCCAGACTCGCCATGTGAATGTGGCAGGATATTGCACAACGTCCATGCCATGGTAGAAACAGCGTAGATACTCAATCAAATCGGTAACCTGTGGTGTCGAAGAAGTCCACTTCTCCAAGTCCCCAGCTCTTCCAGGCAGAACGGGTTTATGCCAATCCTCCATCGTCTCCCCTAACTCTTCGGGAATCGTAGGCGGTAAGACGACATAAAGTTTCTTTTTCTTCGAAGTGACTTTGTTCCTGTCCTCTTCATCAAGCCATTCTTTGAACGTCTGCCCATCGTCATCAGGATCCATGGCAAGTTCATCTTCTGGGAGGACTAAAGGCCCGGGGAACGTCCATGGGTCTTCTGTAATGGGATTTCTAGGCTTGATTCCAGTTTGTGAGACTGCTCCTTGAAGAGGTGGTCTTTCGAAGCCTGCTTCTTGGGCGGCAGGACTGCAGTCGTTGTATAATGAGGTGTGATTGCACTTAACCATTCTGTTTTGCGGGAAATGAAGGGATATTATGTCAGGTCTTGAAGATTGTGAAGGAAGAAGGTGAACGGGAGATAAGCAGCTGTTGTGTAAGCCACTGACTGGTGACTGATGAAGTTCAACCTCGGAAGCAATTATGGTATGAAATATTATACCCGGGCTTATTGAGGTGAGGAATACATACACAGAAGAAAATGCCTAGACAGAATAAAATAGGTATCAAAAGTGAAGCTAAATTACAGACGTAAGCAAAGCGTTGTTCTGTGCACGCTGTTGCCTGCCTTGGCGCATTTCATGTACTTGGTCCGGATAAATTACCCTGGAGTTGTCAATGTGTAGGGGCTTTTATGTCCACTACAACAACACTAACACATTCGCTCACTGGGCCTCTGATTCATTTTCATCAAATGTCTTATTATCAATATTGTAATGATTGAGTGTTTCAGTCGGACTAAGTGTACGATGTGGCGTGTGAGCGGTTCGGAGTTAAGCCTCAATTTCCGCATTACTTACTCATATCTCACTCACTCAACTAGCACTGATGGCTTTCATTTCATTCACGAGCCAACAAGATGACGAGACGAAAACAACAGCCCCCGCAGAGTAAGCTGCCTTGAATATCATCGTCTAAAGACAACGACAGCTCACATCTTCCATAGCTCAAATAGCCTTTGTAATACAAACACCATCCAGCAACTCCAAGAACAATGCAAAACTCGTCAGAAGTCATGCCGCACGCATCCCGTCTTCCCGGAAACATGAGAAGCAAGTGAAGTCATGGATATTAAAGAAAGAAGATAAGTCAGCAGCACTGCAAATTCCTGATGGTTCTATACCAGGCCGTGTTGGTTCAAATCTATCTTTACTTGACTTTCCTGAACCGTTGAAGCCATATATGGAGAATGATATGTTTCGGTGTAAGTTACCCATCACAAACCCTTCAAAAGCAGTCTTACAGATGATCAGGGTTCCATGGTATGAGAGGAACTCTCTACCCCGAGGAAATCTGTCTCCAAATCAACGCTCTACACTCATCGTGGACGACAAACCTCCTCATCGACAAAATCTATTTCCATGCAGTTCTCTTTTCTATAGAAACATATTTTAATCCACAAGGTACGCTTTCACAATTTCACTTTGCAAAAACATTGCGACTTTTACAGGAAAGATTGGATAGTCCGGATGAGAATGCTATTTCAGATGCTACTATCATGGTTGTTGTTATGCTGGGTTTGTCGGCGGAACTTATAGGTGATTCTAGTGCGGCGGAGAAGCACGTTGATGGGTTGAGGAGGATCGTTGAGTTGAGAGGGGGTTTGGAGGAGTTGAGATTTGATAATCCTAGATTACCGGCAAAGGTTTGCAGGTAAGTATGTAAACTGTAGTTTTGAAAGTGATTGCTTACGTTTTATAGGGTCGATCTTGGTCTTATTCTTCGCTTTGGATGTAAACCAACCTTCTTCGCCAAAGACGACATATCCTGGAATCCATACCTCCCACCCCAAATCCGTACGAAAAAGACCACACAACATCCCGAAGCATTCATCAAAACTCTAGACCCAAGACTAGCAAACGTATGGAAAGATCTCCACGAATTCTCCACGCTGAGCAACCTCGCCTACCAAACAGACCACAAACTTCAACCTAACACATTCAGCGAGATAATGATATCCATACTCTACAGACTTGTCGCTCTAACACCTGAGAGTCCGGTGGAGAATGCTATCAGGCTTGGCGTGATGGTGTTTACTGCGTCTATTTTCTTTCGGTGGAGGGATATGAAGCAGAGACAGGCTTGGCTAGATGGTAACTTCAGGGATGCTTTGGGGGAGTGTCGGGAGGCTTCTGTTCAACCGCCTCGGGCTGTTGTGCTGTGGCTTTTGGTGCTCTGGGAGATGAATGTTAATGGGGACAGGTGTGGTGAGTTCTTAGATTGGACCTGTGACGTTTTGAGAGATATGGAGATCAGTTCGTGGGATGGTTTACGGGAAGTTCTGAAGACGGTTGTTTGGATAGACTGTTTGTTTGATACACCTGGCAGAAGGGCCTTCGAGCCGATATTAGCACAGGCGAACGAACAGCCCCGAGATTGAACTATAGCCTTTCATATATAATCTCTATGTATCTGGTCTAACTTGAAGCCAGCTTGGTCTCCCAGAATCATAAACCCCCTCACAAGCCGCATCGACACAAGCCCCCAAACTCCCAAAATACATCCCCCTCCCCGTCAAGCCAGGTCCATAATGAGCATACTTTCCCGAATTCGTCATGATAGTCCTCGCAGACGGTGGTATAACTGGCTCCGTAACCATACACCAACACGTATCCGTCAATATCTGCACCCCAAACTTCTCAAGTTGGGCTATGTAGCCTGCTTGTTCTGCTAATTTGTATATCGATCGTCCGCAGGTTACTACTACTGCGACGATGGGTGCTTTTGGACGGCCTTGGACGAGATGAGCCAGGTTGCGGAGTTCGGTCAGGGAGAAATGGGGATTGCCGAGGGAGAGGAGGTCGAGAGGTTGGTTGGGAGGTGCGCTGTTGAGTTTATCCCAGCAAGGACCTAAATCGCTAATTTGAACTTGAAAAGTGGTGACGTCTGAAGCGGTGACTGCGTCGAGACTGGTTGCTTCTGGTGTTACACCCACGATGTGAAACATTGGAGCGCTGGAGACTGTTGCGAAAGCTGCACCGAAAGCTTTCAAGTCATCTGTCGAGAGACCATACTTATCAAGACCCGTCACCACCGGTATACGACTCGTTGATAACGTCCCAACATAGTATCCCAGAAGAGGTGGAAAGGAATCATCAAGCCCTGATGAATTCTTTACTCCAACAACGTTGACTATTACCGAAGCCAATCGATTCACGTCAACATGAGGTCCTCCCTTCGGCGCCCTTCCCGTTAGAGCGATGGAAATATCCAGAAAATCAGGATACTTCATCGTCCGTGCTCCCAAAACGCTATTCGCATAAACAACCGCATTGCTCTCCGCCCAAGCAACCTGCTCTCCGATCTTTGGTGCACTATCAAGCTGGTATGGCGCACAGGTATACGTTGCCTTGGCACCCATATCAACATACGCCTGTCCCAACTTATCAGCCGCCTCTCCAAATTCCGTATCAACACCAAGCGCTCGCCATCGCTTTTGGTCGACGGATATGGAGTTTAACGTTGTAGGCACGCGCACTTTACCACCCCAGTCGCGGAGTCGTTCTGCGAGTAGAAGTGTGGCTGGACCGGTGTACACGCAGGCGTCGATGTGGACTTGCGTTATTGACATTAGGCGCGTTGTGTTGAGGAGGTGTGCCATGCGGAGGACTATGCGGATTGCTACACGGGAGGCTTCGCCGTGATCGCCGCGGAGTAGTTCCTGGTCGAGAGGAGAGAGCTTTATGCCTTCTAAAGCGGGTGTAGTTTCGAGGATGAGTCCATTTTCTGGCTTTGATAGCATCGGTGTAGTTGAAACATGCCCATCGTCCACATAAACAGTTTGTCCATCTAATTCAAGAAGTTGTCGAAAGTCATCCTTTTCAAGTACCACCACAGGAATAGATTGCTGAAAGACTTCTTCAGCAATCATAACTCCCAGCGTAAGAATATCCTCCCTTCTTTCGAATATGATAGCTTCAGGAGCTTTCCCATTAAGAAGGAGCTCGAGCATAACTCCGCTGCCGGTACATGATCCTCGACCTCCCGGAATAGCGAGTACGGTGTTTTGCAGTTTCTGTCCGCTTAGTGGATGATGGCGGTCTATGACTTCGCTTGTTTGCGGATCGACGCCGCCCCAGAAACTCAGTTCGAGATTGCTTGTGAGGAGTTTTGCTGAGGCTCTGCCTTGGACGTAGGCTGTGCCTGTCCATGTGAAATCTTGTACTGAACCCATTGTTGGTGGAGTATTTTAGGTGCTGATCATCGTCCTCTAAACTTGAGTATGAATTTCAGCTTTTTAGAGTAGGGACTGGCTTGTGATCTTCATCCACGAGTGTCTTATCACTAGTTCGATATCAGTTACTGTATTTGAGAACCCAAAGGGAAAATTCTGCCTGATCGATCGACGTTGACAACTCACATAGTCCAGACTTCGAGGCCCCAGCGTAGATCGCTTAGGAGCAATACCGCTTCAACCCGTCTTTAGCACTTGAGATAGTCCCACTGGCGGTCAATACTTGTAGAATCACCAATGGACCATTTCTTGTAGCAATAGATACTAATATTCTGCTTGTCAATCCTCGGGCTGTGAGAGGAACAACTTATCAACCCCGCATTGCACTATCTTTCTCCAGAACTCCATATTGACTATCAATCGGCTCGAGTCGGAAGACAAACCCGGCTTCACGGATTCCGGGCCGGCAATTGATAGGACATAGCCGCGAAGAATGTGTTGTGGCTGAAATTGATGGTATAGACATCGGATTGAAGAAGTTTTGGAGGGAGGACAAGGATTGAATCAAATATGCGTGACCTAAGCGTTCCGATGGTGACTGTCATTTTCGAAATCTTACCTTCCGAATTGAGGTCCCCTGTCAGAGCGATATTAAATTCAAGTATAAGAGACAGACAGACATTGGTGTCCTAATCAATATTATCGTTAATCTATGGGCTATCAAGGTAAAGAATTCACGGACCTCCCCCGACTTCGGCTACAGCTGCCCCTTGCGTCATCCCGCTCTACTCCACTAAACCCCAACTCGGAAGCTCAAGCTTCAACCAAAGCTCCCAATTTCAATTCCCGTTGCACCAGCTTTAGCTTTGAAGCTTCATCCTCATAAGCTTCTCCACAATGCGCGTCGCAACAGTCTTGGCTTCAGCCTCTCTGGCAATCGCCTTTGACTGGCAACAAGTTCTCGGTACCGATAACAACAATAACGCGCCTGTTTTGACTGACAATGCTCCCTCGTACCGGTCTGAGCTGTTGAGCTTGCACAAGTCTCTCATCGAGACTTCTTCCGTGTCAGGAACTGAGCACGATGTTGGTGTTTGGCTTGAGAAGTATCTTGAGAAGAAGGGATATACTACTGCGCGTCAGGAACTCGAGCCTTTTGAGAACACGCCGGAGGGAAAGCCGCGGTTTAATGTGTTGGCTTGGCGACAAGATGGAAAGAAGGCTTTTGAGCCCAAGATTGCTGTGAGCAGTCATATTGATGTTGTCCCGCCGCATATTCCTTATGGAATTGATGATGGAGAAATCACGGGGGACACTATGATCACTGGTCGTGGAAGCGTTGATGCGAAGGGTAGTGTCGCTGCTCAGATCACTGCCCTGGAGAACCTTATCAAGGACGACAAGATTGATGCTCACAAGGTTCTTCTCCTGTTCGTCGTCGGCGAGGAGGTCAAGGGTGATGGTATGCGCCGTTTCAGTACCGCCCTCGAGGAGAAGGAGCTTCCATACAACCTGGACGCTGTGATCTTTGGCGAGCCCACCGAACTCAAGCTTGCTTGCGGACACAAGGGCATGCTGGGCTGCGATGTCACCACCAAGGGCTTCCCCGGTCACAGCGGTTACCCATGGTTGGGCAAGTCAGCCAACGAACTCATGATTCGAGCATTCGCCAAGATCTTCGAAACAGATCTTGGTAGCAGTGAGCTGTTTGGTAACACTACTGTCAACGTTGGTCGATACCATGGTGGAGTGGCAGCAAATGTCATTCCCGAGGAGGCCAAGGTCGGTGTGGCTGTTCGTGTCGCCAGTGGAAAGCAAGCCGACGGACACGTTGCTGTCCATGACAAGATGCAAGCCATCTTTGATGAAGTCGATAAGGACGCATTCGACTTTTACTGCACCCACGGCTATGGTCCCGTCGAAGCCAACTGCGACGTCGATGGTATGTTCGTCGAACCCTGTTGAGAAATCATTTGCTAACACGTTCAGGTTTCGAGAAAATCACCGTCAACTACGGAACTGACATTCCCAACCTCAAGGGCGACCACACACCATACCTGTACGGTCCTGGAAACATTCTGGTAGCACATGGCGCGCGGGAGAACTTGACTGTGGCCGATCTTGAGACAGCTGTCGAGGGATACCAGAAACTGATTCTTCATGCGTTGAAGCAATAACCTGCTTGGCCTAAATAGAAACCCCAAACTTCCGTCCCTTTAGTCTATGTTGGATATGCTAGTATGATATGATATGGCAGCTTGACGCTCGAAAGAAACATGACATCGTAAATTGAGTGCTTGCTTAAGCACCGATAATCTTGGCCCATCGCTCTGGCAGAATCTTGCTGAAATCGAAGTTGCCATCTGGTCCCTTCTCAATGGCTCCCTTCTCGGTGACAACGGCGTCGATGAGCTCGGCGGGTGTAACGTCGAAAGCAGGGTTCCAAACGTTGATTCGCTGGTCGGCGGTAGCAACTCGCACCTTGCTGCTCTCATCCACAGAGCCATCGGGCTTGATGACGGCTCCAGTCACTTGTGTAAGCTCCTCCGCCTTTCGCTCCTCAATCTTGATACCATCGCCAGTCTCAGTCTCCAAGTCAATGCTGGTGGTAGGGGCAGCGACGATGAACTTGACACCGTGATGCTTGGCCAGAACGGCGAGTTGGTATGTGCCAATCTTGTTGGCTGTGTCACCGTTGCGAACAACACGGTCGGCACCCACGATGACGGCGGCGATGTTCTTCTCTTGCTTTCGGGTGCGGAAGAGAGATGCGGCCATGGAGTCTGTGATCAGAGTGCTGGGGATCTTCTCAAAGACCAGCTCGAAAGCAGTAAGTCGGCTGCCTTGGTTGTAAGGGCGAGTCTCTGTGCAGAAAGCGTGCTGGAGGAGGTCCTTGGATTGGAGAGTTCGAATGATTCCCAGGGCGGTACCGTGGCCGGATGTAGCGAGCGATCCAGTGTTGCAGTGAGTAAGGACCGAGATCTTCTGGTCAGGAGAGGCACCAGCTTGTGATCGAAGCCACTCAGCGCCGTGGTCGCCAATGGAGAGGTTGGTCTGGAGATCCTTCTCAAAGATCTTCTCAGCCTCCTCGATGAAAGCAGTGATAACTTGGTCCTTAGAGGCAGTGCTTCCAACTGATCTGATTGTTGCCTTCAGTTGGTTGATGGCATTGGTCAAATCAACGGCAGTAGGTCGACTCTCCTTGAGGTAATCAAGGGCCTCGTCAATCTGAGAGATAGTGCCCTCGGCGTCTGAAGCAGTGATACTTCCGTTCTGGAGCTCTACAGCCAAACCAAGAGCTGCAACAATGGCGATGGCAGGGGCACCTCGGACTCGCATAGTTGCGATGCTGTCGAAAGCCTCTGTTCTGTTGGAGACTTCATCGTAGTGGAACTCGTGAGGAAGACGGAGCTGGTCAAGGACCTGGAGCTGACCGCGAGTGTACTTGACAGCCTGGAGAGAAGACATATTGAACTTTTAACCTATAACAAAAAGATAATGAAGAAACCAAAATTTCATATGCTTCTATGCCCAACTCATCACCCAAAATGTTGCCCCTCCAAGATTCTGCCGCCACCCCACCATCAGAACGAAAATAGCGTCATCTTAATCAACCAATAAACGACACACGTGGATTCACCGCCTAAAACCGGACAAATGCCGCTTCCGGCGCAACATGATGAGCTAAGGAGCCTGAAGCACCCCTACGTCAACAGGGGTGTCTATCCCTAGTTCAGTCCACTGGAGCTCAGTTCGGGACAGCTTTAGCGATATCGTCTGGGCTGCTCATACTTGTATCTTGAACAAACAGCAATGACAAGTGCGCGTTCGAGCTGTTTGCCATGGAACAGCCATTCTCGACGTCAAAAGTGACTGGTAAGAGTCAATTCATTCGTGCTGATGACATGTCACGCTAACATGACACCTTGTCGCAAGTCGAGTACTTCGATCCTCACGATGTTTACAAGCTACTCGCCCCTGGTTTGATTCCTCGATTACCTCTACGAAACTTGAACTGGCAATCGCATGCTGGACCTCTACGATCTATCGATACTCTTCACGTTGAGCTTCTTCAAGGGGATGACCCTGCTGCGGCAGATGCAGCTCCTTATACTCTTCGACGATCAGGGAGTACAGTAGACGATGGCTTTCAGCAGCAGAACTTTGGAAGCGGGACTCAAGCGCCATCAGCCGATCAGATAGATACCCAAGCTTTACCATCGAGGGCAATTGGAAGTCAGCGACGACATCAAATTCCTGGTCTGCGACGGACACCTTACCTCAAGGTACTGCTGGTACGATGCGACGACAATGAAACATACAAAACCTCTGTTCGAACCGAGATTCGCGAATGGATCAAGGAACACATACCTTCTTCGACGAACCCGAAACGAAACAGCAAGCAGGAGAAGCATGATGCTTTCGATTACTTGATCTTACACGTGGTCCTTCCGAATACAGTGGCCTCGACACAGCCTAGAACAAGCGGGCGCTCGGAGGGTGCTTCAGAAAAGAGCGGACCGCGATGGCGTACCGGATCGACACCTCTTTTCGAGAAGCTACGTACAGACTTCTCTGGTCTTGGAAAGACAGCGCCTGATAGGGTTGCTCAGATCAGAATTGGAATCAACGATCTCCCTTATGATCAGCTTCCGAGAGTCGTTCCCGCAGTGCCAACAGGGTATCTGGAGGACGAGCACGATGCCGAGAATGCTTGGGCTGAGCTCATTGCCAAGTTGAAGAGCCTCATTCTTACATCTTTCGACCAGCGTGTGCTTCAGTATGAAGAAGATATTAAAGAAAAGGACGGCCAACGAACTTTACCCGGGTGGAACTTTTGTACCTTTTTCATACTGAAAGAGGGCCTGGCAAGAGGCTTTGAGAGCGTTGGACTTGTTGAGGATGCATTGGTTGGATATGATGAGCTTAGCGTTGGACTTGACTCTGTTGTCAATGAGCAAGCCGACGAAGGATCGCCTACTAGACATGGAGGCACGATGCTCAGCTACACCGAGGAACTCAAAGAGATTGTCAATGCAGCTCTCGCCAAGTCACCTGGCGGAAACAATGCGGATGAGGAGGCTGTTGATCTTCAGTCGAATGAGACTATCAAGGAGCAGTTTGATGAGATCCCTATTAACGCTACTAAGAAGGCCTACAGAGACAAGATTCTTGCCAACGATGTTTCAGTGTTTGATTTCAGATGCTATATCTTTGCCCGACAGGTCGCACTGCTTTTGCGACTTGGAAATGCTTGGTCGTCAAGGGATGATCTGCTAGAAAAGCTGAAAGAACAGCAAGAATCTGTCTTGCATGGAGTTGCTCCTTTAGCACTCCCTCCAAAACCCACCGACGACGTGGAAAACCTGTCTAGCCTTGGCGAGATATGTCGAAGGACTTTACAGTTCATCCCGGCCGTGTCCCAGATTATGCGCCGAGATATTCTCACTGCTGTGGCATCGGACAAATCAGATGACGACGATTCGCCTATAGATCCTAACCTTTCCGAGGTCATGGACAATGTGGTTGCTTCGTTTGCTTTCTCTGTTGCTCAGCAGATCCTTGCGCAAACAGCATCAAAATCTCTACCCATTCCTCCATCAACCCTCGCCCCTGCTCAAAGCGAGGAGCAAAAGAGCTCCATCCCTGAGCCCAAGACCATGATGCACCCTGCCCGTACCACATCACTTCATGTTACAACAGGACAGGCACCAGGAACTCGTCCCCCACCGAGCCCTGGTGTCTTCCCCGGTCCGGGTATGCCGCAAATCAACAATGATCAGGATGCCCAATTTCTGAAGGCAGGTCTCGAGGACTTGGCTGCTAGACGCGCCGAGCTTTACATGCTTTCTCGAAGTATCCTTGATGGTCTAGGCAAGAAACGTGGATGGAGTGATGGTTGGAAGGAGGCGCCTATTATCGCAGAAGCCGAGGCAGACTTTGAGGAAATAAGCTTGGATGATCCGTCTCCGGGTGATGCTGGTGCTTCAGAAGAGATTCCACCCTTGGACATGGGTGTCAACAACAGCCTTCTTCAAACTGCAATTGATAACCAAGACAACTTCTACCGTCTGTATGAGATTCTCACAGACAAGGCACTTCGACACTACACTGTCGCGAACCATGATCATGCTGTGCAAGCCAGTATGGCAGATCTCGCTGTGCTTAAATTCTTCCTCGAGGACTTCGGTGCCGCTGCGTCGTATTTCTACAGGGCAACACCTTTCTTTGGCGAGAGCGGATGGACTTCGCTTGAGCTTTCTATGCTTGTCATGTACCTGCACTGTCTTCGCGAGATGAAGTCAAAAGATGACTATGTCAGGGTCGCCCTCAAGCTATTGACCAAGTCATGTGCCGCTGAGCATGAGAGGCTCGAGCAGCGCTCAAAGAGAGTTTCGAGCATTGGAAAGCCTGAGCCTGCAGATGCGATGTCGATGAAGGGAGTTGTGGGTAATTTGTTTGACTTGGCTTCGTCTTTGTCTCAACAAGTCAAGGTCCATCTGTCCAAGTTCTTTACCAATATCGAACTCGCTGGTGCTCCTGAGTATTTCGAAGAAGAGGACAAATGCTCGCTGACCATCAACCTCTGGAGTCTGTTGCCTGATGATATCAAGCTTGATGGAATTGATGCACGAATAACCGCTACCGAGCCAGGACCTACCAGAGAATTGAAGTTCTCGAGAACAGGAGAGATTGTGTTACATCCTGGTCAAAATTCAATCACAGTCGACTGCACAGTAAGTTTCTCTGCTAGTTAAGAAAAGGTCAAGCTAACCATTCCAGTCTGTTATTCCTGGAAAGTACAAGATCGATCATCTTGGCTTGTCTTCAAGCAACCTCTTCCTTCACTTCGAACGTGATTTCAACACACCGCCCCCACCAACAAGCGACATCTTCAGACATCCTGAGGTCATCATTTTCCAACGCGAGGGTGCCCTGGATGTACAGCTTACAGCTACAAAACATACCGCCTTGGACAAGAATAACACTCTGGATCTTGTCCTTGATCCGGGCTGGAATTCTATCAAGAAATGCGAAATCCGGATTAAGCCAACCACAGGTGGTCTCAGACTTTTAACCATTGAAGCCAAGGTTGTTGACTCATCAGTCGAGTTTGCAAAGAAGCCTGAATCCGGCGGTGTCATTCATTTCAACGAGATTGAAGCCGAGACGCCTGTTACTTTGCGCTTTCCTTACTCGGTTGAGCAGGATATGGCTGATGTTTCTGCCAAGGTCGACGTCTCTTACACTGTTGAGTCAGGTGAGAAGTACACCTTTGCCAAATCAATCGTGATTCCTATCTCTTTGGCTTTGGGTGTCAACGTGCAAGATGTCTTCAAGCATCAAGCCCTCTACTCCCGCTTCAATGTCTCTACTGCGAGCCACAGTCCTCTACGCCTTTATAAGAGCGAGCTGATAGAGTCGGACTTGTTCGAATCTGAGTTTGGTGTTCCGCCTACTGACTCAACGATCGTGTTCTCGAAGCAACCTGCTACGCTGCTTTACCGTGTCAAGAGAAAGACCAATGTCAGATCAGCCAAGCGAGCTGCAAGGACTATGTATCTGAAGCTTTACTACAATGTTCTTCAAACAGAGATTGAGGATGCTCTTGTGAACTCGATTTTCGAGGCTCTAGATGATCCTGGTCTGTCTTCGTTCTCGAAGCTCATTAGGGCGGTAGTCGCCAGGGAAGCGAAGGCATTGCTGCCCATTGATCTTGAACGAGCTGCACTACTAGGAGCGGTATCTACCAGTTTCCTAGCTGAGGCACCGTGGGATAAGCACTTTGCTGGCATTGGAAAGGTCCCTGGCACTGAACAAGATGCAACGGAGAGAATCTCATCTGCTGTCAAAACCTGGCAAACCTCAAACGCACAAGTCCCAATTTCAGCAACCCAGCCAGATGATCCATGTACTCTTCTCATCCCAGTCGAGATCCCTTCACTGCCTATCCTTCATACAGCCGACATACAGCTTCAAACTCCAGTGACAGAGTTGCTCGACCAGAAGCCAGGCGTGGTCCCCACCGTTGCCATCAACCAAATGCTCCCAGCTACCCTTCATCTAAAATGGACACAGGTTTGGGACACTGAGATGCAACACAAGAAGGACATAGAATACAGCTATGAAGTCTCCGCCCCGGGCGATACATGGCTTCTTGGCGGTCGTCGCAAAGGCCACTTCGTCATCCCCGGTTCCAAGAAGGAACCTCTCTCATCATCATCCGACACAGAGGCTCAAGTTCCTCTCATCTTGATTCCTCTTCGCGAAGGCTGGCTGCCGTATCCCACCATTGAGATTCGCGAGGTTAAAGATGGTGTCGAGAATCAGGCGCAGACGTGTGAGTTGGACTTTAGGAACTTGGGTGAGTCGATACGGGCTGTTTGTGAGAGGAAGGGTGTTACTGTTAGCTTGGATGCGAGCGGGCCTGGAGGAGGGCCGTTGGTGTTGGAGAGTGAGGAACCTAATCGGGAGAGAGGGAGGATAGTTGCTTAGATTTGTTAGGCGTTTAGATGGGATTGTAATACTATGTTATTTGATGGCAATGTTCCTCTTGATTATATCTGTGGGCACTATGACAGCCCGTTCTTGCAGATACAATGATGAGCTCTGCAACAGACCGTTATTGAGCACATTGTACTCTAAGACAACCCTACACCACATGAAACCCATATTCACAACCTCACAGCACAAAAACCTCACCATGATGCAATACCTACTCCTTCCTCTCCTTCCCCTCCTTATCAACAGGGATACACACAATAAACATCAAACAACCACCCTCACTTCTAAACGGGCCATGCCGCATCCCGGGTTTCCGGTACGCATAAGCGCCCTTCTCCCATCCCCGCTGCAGATGTTCGTCGTACAAGTCTCCCTCAGCCATGTAAATTTCCTCAACATAATCATGCACGAAAACGTCCTGCTTGTTGCGCGCGCCGGGCTGCCAGCGCTGCAGGGTTGTTCGACGGCCTGTTTGGGTGTCTTGGTTGAGGATGAGTTCGTCTACGCCTGGTTCGATGGGGGTCCAGGTGCGGTTTTGGGATGCGGGATGGAATTCGAATTGCTCCATGGTTTATTGTGTGTATTTTATTTCTGGTTTTTGGTAAATGTATGTATTCTGTGTGCTCTGATTCACTGGTAGTGTTACACAAATGCTGCAAATATGGAATACTATCTACTGTCTTAAATCCCCCAACATTGAAGCTTTCTTGAATTACGAGATCGCAATGAATGATATCATTTGTAAGCTTACGATGACAAATGAAGCAACTCCCGCATTCTCCTGCCAAAACAGAGCAAGTCTAATTAATACCTTGGAGGCAATCGGACGCATTTTATAATAGCTTGGCTTGTGAAGGGGCAAAGACTACTTTACTCTGCTTCACTCACACAAGTCTACGAGACCTCTGATAATATATTAGTGGCTGACTGGTTTGGTTGCAGCCCGACAGAATGCAGCCCATACTGGCATACACCGAAATGTAACAGTATCAAGTCCTAGATGAGCTAGAAGAACAAAGAATATTCTGCAGCTCCATTATAGAACTATAAATACCTTGTTATCATTACAGTTTGAAATAAGATCGTGGGGGTACCGTAGTGGTCCAAAGTTGGGCTCATCCTAGACTCATATTTTATATGCTAATAACAAAGCCAGGTCATTGACTCGCATTGCCAAAATATGAGTCTAATCTTGGTGCGCTTTTAGCTTCGGATACCATTTGAACCGTTGGGTTGCATCCCTTTCGCATCAGATAAAAATCACGGTGAGATATGCAGGCAGGCAGGATTGAGATCTGCGCTCACGAGGCGTCTGCGAGTCCATATTCAACGCCCACTCGGAGACTTTGATCAAGACGCTCAAAGGGTCATGGGGAAACTAAAGCTCGATGTTGAGTTGCATCAGAGGGTAATGCATATTCAAGTATCCAATCGATTCCGTGGGACCCAACCAAAAAACCATGTTGGTTGAGTTGTTTCATGCCGTGGCAGCGACATACACTAGTTGGTGAGTTTCCAGGGATATAGACCGGCAAATAAGACAAGATGACAGCTTGAAAGTTTTAGTGTCCAGGACTTTCCTCCCATTCTCAAACAATTCCCCATGATCACCGCGACCATAGAGGTGAGAGCAGTCCGTCGATCCGACGGCTAGTGACTTGGTAGGCCGAAGCAGGGCGGATGATATCGTAATGGATAGTCACTGAGATGCCGAAGAGGCGGGGAGGTGTTACACAGCAGCCAGACTTCGTAAAAAGAAATCGACATACTGAGGTGGGACAAACACCGTCACGAGCATCTAAGACACTGCTCTCGAATTCATACAGTAAGCAGACTAGAGGCTGAAACACAAATCCAAAGTCCTGGATGCCGATAATGCCGTTTGCACTTGACGAGTGTCTGAGCGGTTCAGATCAACTGTGCATAGTCTAATGTACTCTGTACAGAGACGGAACCTAGCGGGGCACCTGTCAAACGAAAAGGCGTTATACTCTGTGTTGAGATCTTCAAAACTTGAGTGGCACGTCGACTGATAAACGTTGCATTGTCAAAAGGGCGCTGCTCCAAAAAGCACATGCGCATAAGTAATGTTGAAAACGATTGGAATTGTACATCCATAGCATGTAACATTGGTGAGAGTTGAATTGGTGAAACGCATCAACGGGAACCAAGATAACCGGCGTCAGCCACCCGATGAGACAGACCAATTCAGCTTTGGGGCTGAGACGAGGCTCCCTCTGTTTTGCGTGTGGTTGTGACAGAACATGCTTCTCGACGTCTTGTCCAGTCCCGTCCACCGCTACATTGACGTTCCTTTCTCACGGGGCCCAAGCCAAGCAGTGTGAGCGGGGCGGTACTGCCAAGAGCCGACAACGAGTGGGCCTTTTGACAGAAGAGGATAAAGATTTCCGTGGTCAACTCCAAGTCGTGGGATGGACAACAAACGGAAAGAAGAGGATCAGCAGCAGTCAAGGACATGATCAGAGGTGTGCATGAGGTTGATCAAAGGACTTGCGTCCACTAGAAAGACGCCGCAATTAACACGAACAACATTCGTTGTTAGGGGACCACAAGTCTTCGGGTCTTCGGTGTTTTTGTTCTTCTCTCTGAATCATCGTGAACATCCTCATACAACAGCAGACAGCTCACTCGACGAGAAGAGGGGAGCTGCCTAGCGATACTACCTGTCACTTGCGGTTCAAGACTTTGACAACTAGTCGGTGCCCAACGAGTTCGAAACGAGGTTGACAGGTTGGGTTTTGCCCCATAACACCCATTTTTTGTCGGTAGCGATATAAAGGACCCCTATTAAACAACCGCTCGGCCGAATAAGTGTCTCCGAATGCTCGGCCACGACGCGTACTGCGATTCTAAGCGAAAGGCTTCAAGGCAACGTGATGGTGAAAAATCAGGTTCAGCTCATGACATGATGAGGCCACTGCCACGACCGACACTTGCTGTGACATTGAGCGTATCGCTGTCGCTTCGTGGCCCTCTCTTTTGAATGGAGACCTCTCACGATGACTTCACTTCTGACAGGCCCGGCAGTTTTGTGACGGGGGAATATTTAGGCGAGGAAACGACAACAACGAGTTTGGTTACAGTTGTCTTAAGACGACAAGCTCAAGGATGAAAAGAACCTTCAGTCGGCTACAACCGCGAACCACTTTTCTTCCACGTTTCTTCTCACAGCGATAGTGATACCCTTGTAGCGAGACGCTGGACGGTGCGAGGAATGACGAAAAGATAGCGATCATCATATCTCTGACTAGGCCCGCATATCACAATCTGAGGGAGTTACGGTACAAGCGACCGTCTTGGACTGTGCGGTCCCGGTAAGCGCAATAGTGACGAGTGATAGGCAGTCAATGGGGTTTCGAAAGACGGTCACCGTTTCGCTGCCTTTGGATCTTCAAGACTCATGTTTCGCACTCCAACGCAAGACCTGATGCCTTGGGACTTTGTAAGGAAGTCAACTCGGAGGAGTGCAGATCCATGACATCAGCCCAGTTGAAGGGGGTAGGTTGAATTGGAGGTACCTGGACCCTAGCCGCTGGGCGGCGCTCTGTGTTTCCGGCGGCGGCGAAGATGCAACCCCAAACCAGTGAATTGAGGGATGGATGAAGCAGGTTGATGACAGCCGTGGGATGGGCCCTGTCGATACGCGAAGCAACATTGTAAAGCTTCAATAGCCCCGGGAATCAAATGCCATCGAAGGCTAAAAACATAGCCAAAAGCTGGTACAGCATGATATGCGGTGTAAGTGACTGAACCGCTATATTGTACTAGACGGTACAATAGCGTTTCTAGCGCACCGGCTGTAAGGCGATCAGCTCAGTGGTTGACCGGTAGTGATCTTTCGGTTCAAGTTCCATAATTGTCAATTAGGTGACGATTCTGTAAAGGATTTGCAAGTCGAGTCACAAGAGTTGAAAATCAGTTCCGAACTCGGTTTTTTGACCGACACCGCCGCTCAAGGGTTGGAGAAGTCTACATAGTAAACAGTAAGAGACACTGTATCGTAGTGGTTTAAGGGTATTGGGGATTTTGTCGCAGTTGCGTTCAACCTGCGACGACGTATTTAGTGGGTGATAGAGGGTCCAAGAATAACGGGAAACGGGCGACTAAAATCCAATCACAGTAGCGTATTCGAGACGGTTGGCTAACGCCGGACTGAGAAACCGACGATCTCTAGCAAACAAAGGGACGAAGACGGAGGACAAGTTCCCATCATTGGCAAAGGAACGGTTGAAAGAGAACGAACAGTGCTGTGAGCACAGCAACGACCCGCGTGTAGTGGAATAGTCGCTGGATTTCAGAGGGTTGCGCCTCCGTTGAAAGAGCTCCGAGCCCCCTAAGTCCACTCAAGGCTGGCCACTTGATAGGCTTTTGAGCGTCGTTCACTGTATCGGACAGGGATGTTGACCGTGGAGCGGGCCTCAACCGTGGTCTGCAAGGGCCAGCAATTGCGTCACGACTGTGTGCTGATCGGCCAAATTTTGCAGGCTTCTCACGAGGAGGCTTGGCCTTGGGGGTTTCTGAGGCTCGGATGGTTTCCCTGTGGTCGTCTAAATTCTTGGCCGACCTAGCGGCGGGGGCGTTGTTTGTTTTTCTAATTAGGCAGGGTGAAGGGGATTTGATTGTCATTATGATCGTGATTAAGGAGATTTCTTTTTGGTGAGTGGTTTTCGAGACGGTCCTTTTTTTCGAGTCTTATCGTGCCTTCCTTGTTGCGGATTTCGACATTATCGTGAAGCGACAATCTCAATAACAATGACATCAACATAGCCGCGGTGGAGGAAAGTGTGAACTGAAAGGGCAGTGCTCCTTCCATAAGTTTCCTTTTGGGGGCTGCCGAGTCGCGTGGAAGCAAGTTAGTGTCAGTGTTAGTGCCCCTACCCTGCCATCCACTGGGTTGCTGTCATCCAATCCAGTCAGTGGATGGAAGCTGTTTCCTCCCCTGAGGCGCGACATTGATAGTCTAGGACCGAGTACTAATGACAGCTATTCGAAAAGGTATAGCTCCATGCAATCAACACCAAAAGATACCTCTGCATGTGTGGTTCATGTAGTACTGCGCGTGTAGATCTCAAGTCTCATGACTCCCTGTTCTGTCGTCACTTTCCTCTCTGGGAACGTCCAAGTCCATTGTATCTTTCCAAGGGTCTCCCGTCCTCTTCCCTGGGACCCAACGCGATGACACTGTAGCTACGTTCTTCCAGTGAGCCCTTGATCTGACTGCCGGATTGCCTGGTCTGGCCTGCTACGGTACGGAGCATTAAGTGGTACCTGCTGCGAGTAGCATGGAGTGCACTGTATTATACAGTACGGTCAGCTCCAGCTCCAGTCCAGCTCCTCCTCCAGCGAAATTATCAAATTGACAAGAAATCCACTTTAACATTCCCATCCCCATTTCGTCCATACCCCTTCCCCTCTTTTGTCTCTTGCTTTTTCTGTTCTGGGTTCGCTCATTCTTGCATCGGCCGGGTTCTTCCTTTCTGCCACCTGCCACCTGCCATTCCCACTCCGAACCCGACCCAACACCTGCCCTGAGCCTGCCCTGTCTCGCCATTTCAAAAGAAGGGTCCTCCTGCCTGCAACCGTTTGCCGTCTATTGCCTCTTTAAACTTTCATGATCCAACCCAATCCATCGTTTGCGCCTTGGAACTTGTTGCCACTGCCGGGGTTGGCTATTCGTCGTCATATTCTTTTGAGAGTTTCATTCAATTAACTTTCGGTTCGTTCTTCTTTTTATTCTATTCATCTTCGTTACTACTATTTGTTCCTTCTTTCGGTTACTATTCATTTATCCAGCTCGTATTATCAACCAACCTGTTAGTTATCCCCTCTTGTCCAGTCTGCTTTCTGCCATCCCTGAGTGTGACGTTGCCAGTGCTACCTTTTGCTTTTTTCTTATTGCGTGCTGCTGCTGCTCTTGCCATTACAAAATTAATTTTGCCTGCATCACCAAAATCATCTGCTGACTTTCGCACTTGCTTTATGCAGGATCATTATCTCCGGAACTCAACAAACCTTCCATCACCTGCCACGATACATTCACAAGTTGACCGCCGAGACCATAAGAGACGACACAATTCGGTCATTTTATCAAAGCTTAGACAAGTCTTTGGACCAATTACTCCCGGCGCCTAAACTTTAGAGCACAATTCTATTAGGCAAAGCAGGCTAGTTATTCTCTGACCGCCACCTTCGACCTGCGACTTCAGTTCAGCTCCGACAACAAAATCGTCAATTTCACCCAATCCACACGCTTCGTTGTAAACTACGACGTCAGCCACCGATCCCACGATATCATCGAAAGGGTGTTACAGAGTTTGATCTACCTTATTCAAGCCACGACTCAATCGCGATTTGTTTCGAAGTCATTTTTGGCTAGTCTAATCGGTTTCTCCGCGTGTCGACTCCGCCTTCTGGACGCCATCTAGAACGAAACGCCAGCCTCATTACACCTCGAGTGGATCCAAATCGTTGCTCCGTCGCAAACCTGCATATTCCAGCATCGAGACCTTGAAACCACGTGGACTATTTGGTCTCGACTTTTCCCACTCCACATTACTCGAAAGTCCACGCGATTACTTGCGACACCTTGACCAGCGCAGCATTGAGTCACAGCCAGCTTGAGCTCTGACCCCTTAATACTGTCGCTGTACACATTCCTGTGCATGCCAATAAAGTCGTGCGACAAGTGACGATCTTACCCGGTATTCGATATACGAACGACTCGGATTATATACACTATATTATCATGGCAGTCAACGAACTCCCCAATGCTCCTTCGGAGCACCCTCACCACATCGCTCGATCGGATTCCTCCACATCATCAAGTCCTTCCGATCACCATGATCACGACAACGAGAACGAGGAGCCTATTATTCACCAGCCCGTACCTATCCGACCTGGTCTCCCTCAGAGAAAAAGCAGTGGCCCATTAGTCGTTCCCCGCGATAGCTCAGCAGTTGGTCCCCTCGAGCCTGACTTTGGCCCGGATGACGTCAGGGCAATGAGCCCCAGGAGAACGAGTGAGGATCTCGATAGAATTGGAAAGGCTGCTCGGGAAGAGATGAGAAGGTAAATATTTCCAACACTTGATCTGTTGCAATCGCTAACTTTTGCAGACACGCCAAAGCCCTGCAGGACTCCCTTCTTACTATCTTCAACCGTATCGAAGCCGTTCGCGAAGAGCACGACAAGCTTGATAACAACAACAAGTTCTTGCAAAAGTACATTGGCGACTTGATGAGCACTAGCAAAATCACGGCCACAAGTAGTCAACGCAAGAAATAAGTTATTCAATATTTTACTGCCAGGCTCTATCCCTGGACAGTTTCGACAACAATCATTCACCATTTCGACTGTCTAGACCCGTCTAGACGTACCCTTTAGAAGCATTCGATATTATACTTGGGATTCGCGACTTTTTGGGGCCCTTGTTTGGGCATGATACCCGCGCTTTGACAGCGCAGTTACTTGGACTCGCCTTTTAGGGCTGAGTAAAAAACTTTTGCATTTTACAACACTGTACAATAACGCATTATGAAACCGGGAGCAGATCCCTCACGATGGATCATCGCATGGTGGGAGCACACTGGAGCTTTGGTTTTGAGGTTTTGCATGATGCTGTATCACCTGCATTGCGCTACGTCCAGTTTAGGGTCACTGAACCCCGTACGCACGGTTTTGGCGTTTTGAGATTCCAGCATTCAAGGTTCAATGTCTGGTGTTTTTTGTATTCTACCACGGTATTACTACACGGATTACTGTAGCTTCTATGTATAGAGGCTAGAGACTTGGAGCGGAGTGATGGGTATGGTTTTACTGACATGTTCCTGCCAGTGGTTTATGGTATGGAACGGAGTGAGGTTCGTAAAAAGAGTATCATTGTTTTTAGTGAAGTGTCTGTCCTTTTGAGAAATGATACCACAATGAATGGCGTGAGATGTGTTGTAGCCTTAGCTCATTAATAGATCGAGATTCAAAACAAGATGACAGTCCTTTGACGGTGAAGTGATGTCCAATATCCACAAGAATAGTCTACCCCATTCAGTAGAACGAGCGACTAAGCCCGTTTGCGATGATATTGCTGCAAGATAGATCGGATGGTATGCCCCTTGGTACATTAGTGCATCACGGAAGTGATGGATCCCCTTCCTTCTTTTTCCCGCTCATGTTTCCGGCCCGAACCAACTGACTCGCCTATGCACACTTGTCATTTATCTAGAATTTTTCTCTTTTTCTAGGTGCATTCTCTGACCCCCGTGTTAATTCCAGCCCGGTGGAGTAGAAAGTTTCTACCACAATGTTTGATATCGCAAACTTTCTCATGGCTGAAGCACAGTGCCTTTGCCGGCCACATGGTCGGCCGCACCGGTTTTGTTGAGAGGAATGGAGGCTGGCTGAAGGACAGGACACTATCGTACGGGGAAGAAGTAGAGTAGAGGAAACTAGTGAAGGATGAATATTTCCGAAGGGACGGTGCTAAGTGGAGTTCAATAGTTTTGTTTCCAGAAGGGTGAGTTGCTTTTTAGTGAAGGGGTTTTTTTACTACGTGACTCGTGAAATTAGGGGTCTTGAATTGCTCAGTGAAGAATTGTTGACTCGGTTTTATGAGGATCGTGGTATAAAAAGCAATGGTGGTGGGTTTATGGCGTTAAGGCTGTTGATTACGAGTTGCTATTCAGGTG
Organism: Fusarium caatingaense; assembly: GCA_013624355.1. Lineage (NCBI taxonomy): Eukaryota > Fungi > Ascomycota > Sordariomycetes > Hypocreales > Nectriaceae > Fusarium > Fusarium caatingaense. Next base: position 51,259 of record JABKKP010000221.1, read on the forward strand.
AGCAAGAAGCTTTGGACCGAGTAACCTCCGTAGCTGAAGAGTCCCAAGCATTAGCTTTTCTCAACAGTACATCACCACATCCTGCAATTCTTCCCTGTTCGCAACTCTCTAGAATGAGAGCTCTCGATCAGTATTCTCGTCGATTAGACTTTGTATATAGAGCGCAAATTTTAGCCAGCTTGCCAATAAAGGACGACTCCCTAGCCCCGTTGGCCAAGTGGTAAGGCGTCGCACTCGTAATGCGAAGATCACTGGTTCGATTCCAGTACGGGGCATCATTGCCCCAGCTGTCTCAGACAGTTGAATCGTCTCTTTTTGGCTTTTTGCTGTTCTTTTGAGTGAGGTAGAGATAAGTCTGGGGAAAGGTAGACGGGCCGCTTTTTTGTTATTGGCTGGCCTCACTGAGGTGTTAGTGCATTGTGCAGATATCGTCGTTGGATGTATCAAGTTGATCAAACTCGAACTGGATTGCTGAAAGTGACATTCGCATAGATGGTTCTATTTCTTGTAGCTCTCAGACCTCTAACAGACAGAGTTATTGTTCTGAGTCAAGGAATGAAACCGGACAAGATATCGGAAGGCACTTACACATGGCAGAAGCTAAACCCCGGGGCCGGGACCGAACTTCGGGCTTCATTCTCGGCCTTAACGATGTAGACTTCTCGCATGTGGTGTAAGTACTGGAAATACAAAGAAGTCTCTCGATTAAATCAGTATCTTGAGCATAGTTCTATATGCGAGTCAGATATATAATTCTGACTCTTGCCTAGGTCTTGGTATGCAACATTGACTCCCTTATCGGTAATAACAATCGCTGACATGGACACTCGGCAATTGAGAAGTGATATGTCAATCTTCAACTTCCAATATTAGATCTAATCTACATTACAGATCTGACTATAACCTGATATCTTCGATACGTATAAGTACTTACCATGGGTGGTGGTAGCATTGTCAGCCCGGCATATTCGGTCATGATAGATCGGCCTCGGTGATATCAGATCCAAGATCCATTTTCGTACCGATGTTAATTATCGTATCCATGTAAGTGTAGTACAAATTGACTCACATCACGTATATATAAAGGAAACAGTCTTCCGTGTTCATCGGTTCTATCGCCAGCTATCTTAAACACCATGACATCCCCAACAGACCTCCAAGCCCTCGAGGCATCCCCTCGCCTGCACACCCTCCTCACCCGCCTCCACGCCGCATCCGAAGCCCAAGAACGCTCCTATTCTCAATACTGGTTCTATTTCAAATTCCTCTACGGCTTCTACATAACTGGCAAAACATGGTCTTCCTCAGGCGACGCCCACATGCGCGACAAATTCGTCGCTCTAGAGCAGGATAAATGCCAGTTCATGTATCTCCTCGCCCGGAGTATCAACGCCAAGAACATCGTTGAGGCGGGTACTAGTTTTGGTGTTTCGACGATGTATCTTGCTCTCGCGGTGGGACAGAATGTGACTGAGGCTAGAGCCAAGGGGGAGATTGTTAGTGGGAAGGTTGTTGCGACGGAGAAGGAGGCGAGTAAAGCTGTTAGGGCGAGGGAGCATTGGAGTGAGGCGGGTGAGGAGGTTGAGCCGTGGATTGAGTTGAGGGAAGGAGATTTGAGGGAGACTCTTTTGGTGGAGGAGGGTATGCCTGAGGAGATTGACATGTTGCTCATTGACAGTAAGTTCACTCCCTCTCAAAATCTCTGGCTGCATACTAACTGAGGATAGTCTGGACACCACTTGCACTCCCAGCTCTGCAAGCCGTCAAGCCTCGCCTGAGAAGAGGTGCTATCATTCTGGCTGATAACACAAAGATGGCAAAGGCGCTGTACAAGGAGTTTCTGGATTACATTCATGATCCTAAGAATGGATTCAAGACGACTACTACTGCTTATTCTGGAGGACTGGAGATGATTGTGTATCTGCCTTCGTCGTAAATGTCAAAGTGATTCTTTCACTTCAAGTCAAGCTTGTGGGGGGTGAGAAAGAGAAGAAGGAAGTAGAGAGTTGCAATCTATGTCAGTGTCTAATACAAGCATCTTGTCTGCGCAGTTATCAACTACAAAGAAGTCTCAAGACGAGAAGCCAATCTCCAAGTATACCAAAGCTGAGCACCCAATCCAACTAAGTTCAAATGAATACACATAGCATGCGTCGTCTTGAACTTCTTCTTCAAAACCTGCATAGCAGGACTCGGTCCCTCCAAACTCTTTGCATCCACAGTTCCTATCTCACATTAGCATCTTCACTTCATCTAGCTTCACTTTACAACTCACCCTGCTCAACACGATCCAGCATCAACTTTCTAGTCCTCGGTCCAAAAACCATAAGATTCAGCCCCGCTACAATACTTGAAACAGCAAAAGGAATCCAATCACTCTTATGCTGGATCAGCGAGACAGGACCGTATGGCGGTAGTGTTACTGCAGCGAGGAAGAGCAGTAAAGCTTGGCTTTGGAAGTAAATCGGGAATATGTGCTTTTGGAAGGTCACGTATGGTGTGCGTGGGAGGTGTTTGAAGGCGACTTTTGCGACGATGAAGGTTTGGTAAAGTTGGGAGCCGATGAGGGTTGAGAAAGAGAGGAGGTGGATTGGAGCGAAGAGTGCTGTGATGATTGCCATTTTGAGTGATTTCTGGATATACAAATGATATGTGCTTAAGATCTGAATTGAATATTGTTTTGTTGTTTAGCGCCATGGTATCGTTCTTATACTTGTGCTGTTGGTATGCCTGGATGGCTGTGTAAGTTAAGATCCGAAGCCACTCGGATCTTGAACTACCGGGTATGACGTTGGCTCAGTATGAGTAGCATTTGCGGTCGAAGTATTACTAGATATAACCGGAGAATGACTATCTAAGAATATGCAGAATTCCCTAGCATTTCAAGATTATTTTGCAAAAAAGAACTGTATTTCATGTTTTATTGTAATCTCTAGTGATCGCTGTGTTCTCTTAGTATTGGTTGGCCTACTCCTTAACCCGCTGTGCAGAGCTCAAGGTCGCTATCCATTTCCATGTCTTTTATCTTACTCTCTGGATTATAGTAAAACATATCATGTACAAACCACGACTCAAATGTCTCCGAGGCCTCAGATTGACGTATGACATATCTGGAGAAGGTCTGGCCCAGAGCGGATGTCCTACCACAATATCCGGACCCGTTCGGTATAATAGAATACACAGAATGTCTCCGAAACCCACGCTAAATATATCCTCTTCTTCCATCGGATAGTGACATCGCAAAGTTAAATACAACTCCAATATAAAATTGATGTATATTCTTGCAACGCACCAACGGTAGGCCCATCGTCAGGATCAAAAGAATTGGCCCGGAAAAACATGAGAGACGAAATGACTTGGTCATCTTAGGCTTGCTTAGAGTAGCATTTTATTTTGGCAGCCTAAGTCTTACAGGATATTTCTTCTGGTGTGGCCCATGCCGTTAGATCAGGTAGAAACAAAGTCAAATCTATTAAACACGCAGCATCTCATATATTCATATACTCATAATCCCCCCCTTCCTCACGCATCGATGATCTCAAAGTTCACAAGAATAGAACACTGCGTCTCATGACCCTTCAAATCCATCATGCGAATAAATCTCCATCCAGGCTGCACATACAGCAATCGCACAGCAGCAACCGCAAACATAGGATTCCGCGACCAACTATCATCGCTCTTGATAAGCATTCTCAAAAACACCAACTCGTTGTCTTCGTACTCCCACGTCAGAGTCTCGTCCCAAAGCGGCTCTGTAGGCGGAGGGTTGGGTCCTCGGTGGAGAAACTCGAGCTTGTGCTGCTTGTACGGATTTGTCTTGCGCTTGGGTGGGTCATCTTTGAGATTGTCGGGGTGGTAGAGTGTGCATGTTAGGTACGGCTTTATGGACTCGCCCTGGGATTCGTCGTCGACGGGGATATCTGTTGCGCCTGCGACGCGAAGACGAAGACGCTTGCTTCGACCTGTACTCAACTTCCCATTTCCACCGGGTCGAAGAGCGGCGGGCTTGAGAATGTAACCGTCTGAGCCGCTGAAGAGAGCTTCGTTGAGTTGATTGCTAGCTCCGAATCTCTGCAGGTTGAGAGCGCAGATCTGAGCTCCGATTCCCCAATAAGGAACGGGCTTCAGATTTGTAGACGAGATTCGTGTGCCCTTGGGAAAGACGCGCATGAGGTGCTGGGCGTTGTGGCGGGAGATGGCTGCTCCGTGGTCGGGAAGATGTTTTCCTAGACCTGACTCGGAGACGTTGATGAGGTGGTGATGGGGCCCGTTGGAGAAAGTGCCTTCTTCGTACCATGAGTTGTCGGCTGGTTTGACGGATTGCGCGTAGACGCCTAGCTCAGCAAGTTCAGGGATGATGATCGAGGGCTCTTCCTCCTGCTTCTTTTCCTTGTACTCCTTTCGTGCAGCTTTCTCTTCCTCTTCGTCTGACGAGTCATCTGAGTTGGTGTCGCTGTCTGCGGGCTCGCCTGAGAAATGGTACTCGACGATGACAGCGATTTTGGCACCAAGTTGCTCCAGAAGCACATGGTCTCCTGTTCCAGCTTCTTCCCTATGACCGATATCTCGCACTTCTTTGCTCAGAAGACGATGGGCAAAGACCTCCTGCATAATGTTGACAAGGCGCATTTGGCCGTAGGCATCGCAGTGGTTTTCCAGAGACAGCAGAATAGGCGAAGGTCGGAAGCCATACTTTCTCGAGTCAAGCTCTTCCTGATCAGCTGAATCTCTGATGGTCTCACAAACCGCGCGGAAAGAAATGTTGGACACCAAAGTATATCCATGCGTAACTTTGGGCTCATCCTTATCATCGCTATTATCCCACGCATCAATCTCCACACATCTCGCTCCAGTTCTAATAGCAGTCTCATAAGCCGTCGCACTGGAAGATCCATAAAGCTGATGCGCCATAAGATAAGTATTATGACTGGAACTAATAAAATACTCGGGCAAAGGATGCGATCTATCCATGAGCTCAGGCGGCACGACAATGTGCGGCTTGCTAACGAGTTCCAGCAGTGCGCGCGACGCATCGTCTGATTTAACGCCTGCTTCCCTCTTGGAGAGGATTTTCTCATTGGCGATGAATTCTCTCAGGGCGCTGCTGACTCTAAGGTCAGTGACGATATGTCGACCTCCATGGCCGCCGCCTGCGACGGTGTTGTTGTCGATTTCTTCACCGTATTCTTCATCTTCGGCGCGTTTGCTTTTGAAGGGATTTAGTTTGTCGATGCGGTTTGCGAGGTCTGCGGCCATTTTGATATGACGTTTTGTTGTGAGGTTGAAGTGGTAGTGAGATGAGGGGCAGTCAGTCGCGGGGATATAAGCTCAGCTCAGCTCAGATCAGCACCTGGATATGGACATGAAACGCAAGAAACAGGTAATCAATCACAGAAGAAACAGGATATTATTCAAGTATTTTATGGGCTCATACCAAGAGTCGATAGACTTGAAATGATGCACTGCCACGATCAGAATTGTCTTGGCTTTGCTCACGCCAAGATAATCTCGACTCTTTAACAAACATGGATGTTGTATTTTGACGGCACTTTATTCCGAGTTGGCACAGCTTGGATTGAGTCTTTATTTGCTGCATCGTGAAGAGCCTGTGGGGGCTTTAAAGCTCCGCCACAATATAGTCTCAGCCCAAGCTCTTGGAGCTCGATTGGTTTTGTCGTATAAGCTACCAATTGGTGTTTTTTACTTCAAGCACCTAGCTTGGGTACCCTTTAAGAGAAGGGGAACGTAATAAGAATATCACAGCTGAGTTCACAACTGGTTCTGTGCTAATGTCCAACTCCAAACGCTTGGCATATGATGGGATCAAATAGATCGACCCTGTGAGTAATAACTACCTAGTCAGCTAGTCTAGCTGCATCAACGATGAGATCGGACATGGGTGTATTTGATAGGGCAAGTGGACATTCTGGCTCACGATAGTCCACCATGCAGGATTGTGGCTAATAAGCTGTGTTATATTCCGAGTTCCTTGTCTGAGGTGAGATCTAATAAGCAACGCATCTATTTAGGATGGATGTCAGAGTAAAGCTCTGCCCGTCTCTAAGGGTCCAGTGGCTCCGAGTGGATTTGATACCCTGAACCAAGAGCCAACCTCTCACCTAAAATGGCAGCCTAGCGCACCAGGCACAAATTTTGGTCAGCCCCACTATCCTCAACGCGTACAAAAGGAAACTTTTCACCCAAAGATTTTAGTCCTTTTCTTTCTTTTCTCTCCAATTCAAAATATTGAACAACGCAAAAAACAACGTTCATGTTCTTCTTTGCTATAATTGATGCGAGGTGCGTCGCAAGGCTTGCGCCCAGGACCGTCGATTCAGAGGAACACAGAATGGAGAGAAAAGCGAACAATCTTGGGTGCGGTGCTTCCCTCGACGATGGGGAGGAGCGCAATGATTGAACGTACATACTTTTGTCACTTAAACTTGTGAATGACCTTGGCTGATTATGGCCAAGGCTGTGATTGTCTGTAGTCGACTTGAGTGTCGCCGTATCTGCACTCTGTAAGTCTGGATATCAACCAGAGTACCAACCGACATCGTATCTGCTTCTTGGCATCAACGTTGGGCTGTACGACTTCAATGTCGCTACTCCCGAATGTTTGTACGATAGGTCATGTCAAAATCTATGCCAAAGGTCAGATTCTACCATCTGGTCGTATCCATGCCAACCAGACTCAAAATTTGAGCCTCATGCGGCTCTGTCAAGGTACCAAACAATCACAAGTCACCACACTCAAGGTACTTCACATAAGCAATAAATCATATATCGAGACAAGCAGTTGAATTCAAACTATTCCAGCTATTCAAGCCATGCAGCGACTCATGCACCAAGGCATATTCGCATCCATAAAAAAAGAAGCAGCAGACTCCAGAGTCGTCCAGTGCCGTTATTCAAAAATAAGATGCAGCGTATTCAAGCTGCTAAAAGAAGAGAAAAAATCGGGAGATACTCCCACATGGCCCCATCCACCTGTTCCTTGCCTCGTCCTCCTTTTTTTTTCGAACCGTTTTTGCTAATACTCGTAGACAAAAGAATGGCGAAAGAAATATCGACATCGTGCAAACGGTACCTGAAGTGACTTGTTAGGACGGTACACTTCTCGGTTTGACAGTCCGACTTACTTAACCCTCAAGGGAGTCGACAACGCTGCGGGCAGAGGCCTTGATAGCCATGAGATCGCGCTTGGCGGCAAAGTTCTGGGGGTTGAAGTTGGAGGTATCAAAGTGCTCCTCGGGACCACCAGGGGCACCAGCACCATCCTCACCCTCGACGGCAGTCAGAACAGCCTCGGCAGCGCGCTTGGCCTTCCAGCAAGGTTGTCCCTTCCACCAGCACCAGCGCTTATCCTCCTGGAGAGTCTTGACGTCGCGCTTGGCGGTAGCGTTGGTGGGAAGATCGGGGAAGAACTCCTCGAGGTACAGGCTCTTGAAGTAATCCTCAGGGCTGCCGCGCGCGGAGAGGGCGATTACGTTGGCGAGTTCGACGATGGAGCGCTTGGCTTGATGGGCGGCGTCGCGGGGGAGGTGTTCGGTCTCAGCGATGGAGCGAGTGGTCAGGCCGCGGGTTGAGTGAAGAGCGTTGGAGAGGGCGACACCGGCATCGCGCTTGGCCTTCCAGCATGGCTGACCCTTCCAGAGGCACCAGGGCTCGGGAGAGGCATCGCGCTTAGACTTCCAGCAAGGTTGGCCCTTCCACCAGCACCATCTGGGCTCGTTGGCGGGCTCGGGCATGGGCTCGGGAGCAGCGTTGCGCTTGGTCTTCTTCCAGCATGGCTGACCCTTCCACCAGCACCAAGGCTCGGGAGCGGCTTCGCGCTTCTTGTGGCATGGCTGGCCCTTCCAGGTGCACCAAGGATCAGCCTCGGCGACGGGATTAGGTTGAGGAGCGGGGACAGGGTTGGGGCGGGCTTCACGCTTGGCCATCTTCTCCTTCCAGCACGGCTGACCCTTCCAGGTACACCACGGCATGGGTTCGGCGACGGGGTCGGGTTGAGGAGCAGCAACGGCTTCGGGCTCAGGTTGAGCTTCACGCTTGGCCATCTTTTCCTTCCAGCAAGGCTGGCCCTTCCAGGTGCACCAGGGCATGGGTTCGGCGACAGGGTCGGGTTGGGGCTCGGGGATGGCTTCAGGCTGGGCCTCGCGCTTCTTGTGGCATGGCTGACCCTTCCAGGTGCACCAAGGATCGGCCTCGGCAACTGGGTCAGGTTGGGGAGCGGCAACGGCCTCGGGCTCAGGTTGAGCCTCACGCTTCATCTTCATCTTCTCCTTCCAACAGGGCTGTCCCTTCCAAGTGCACCACGGCATAGGCTCAGCAACTGGGTCGGGCTCGGGAGCAGCGACGGCTTCGGGTTCGGGCTGGGCCTCACGCTTGATTCTCATCTTCTCCTTCCAGCAAGGCTGGCCCTTCCATGTGCACCAAGGCATAGGCTCAGCAACTGGGTCGGGCTCAGGAGCAGCGACGGCTTCAGGTTCGGGCTGGGCCTCACGCTTCTTATGGCATGGCTGACCCTTCCAGGTGCACCAAGGATCAGCTTCGGCAACCGGATTAGGCTCAGCGACAGCGACAGGTTCGGGTTGGGCCTCGCGCTTAATTCTCATCTTCTCCTTCCAGCAAGGCTGTCCCTTCCAGGTACACCAAGGCATGGGCTCGGCAACAGGATCAGGTTCAGCGACAGCGATAGGTTCAGGCTGAGCTTCGCGCTTCATCTTCATCTTTTCCTTCCAGCATGGCTGACCCTTCCAAGTGCACCAGGGCATAGGCTCGGCGACGGGATCAGGCTCGGGAGCAGCAACAGGCTCGGGCTGAGCCTCGCGCTTCATCTTCATTTTCTCCTTCCAGCAAGGTTGACCCTTCCAAGTGCACCAAGGCATAGGCTCGGCAACAGGATCGGGCTCAGGAGCAGCCACAGCTTCAGGCTCGGGTTGAGCCTCTCGCTTGGCCTTCCAGCATGGCTGGCCTTTCCACCAGCACCAGGGATCAGCCACAGGCTCAGGCATAGGGTCCGGAACGGCCACCGCAAGAGCGGTACCGGCCACGGCGGCCAGAGTTAAGACGGAGTACTTCATGGTTCGTCCAGTACTTGTCGTAGTAGTGAATGTAAAAAAAGAGTGGTTCGTATCGGGTGCGTGAGTGTTGAGATTATCGTAGTCCTTGTGTTTGGAGAACGAGTCTGGAGAAGAAAAGAAGGAATATTTAAGCAGGATTTGGTAATCTTTTTATAGACTTGATGTTCAAATGTTCATGATAGAGGAAGAAAGAAAAGTTAGAGAGTGTCTTCGGCTCTTCGCTTTCATGGCTGGTATCTTGGTGTAGTCCGTTCATCCTATTGAGGCTCTATTCAGGTCGCGGGGTCAATAAGCCCACCCTCGCTTCGCACGCACGAGATACATGTTCATCCTGAATAGAAAATCTCATCAAAGAGTTTGAGAAAAGAGAAAGAGACTAAAGCCACGAGATGGATGCAAGACCAAAGCTTTGCAAGGGGAAGCGAGAATAGAAGGCGTTGTTGGCGTTGTTTTACTACACAGAACATCACTTAGACTCTTTCCAGACTGGTAGTGCCACACGGACTTGACGTCGAGGCGTTTATGAGACTACGAGTACGAGTATCTACCAATGATGCATCGGGTCAAGCACGAGTAGACAGGCAAAGTTTACCAATTGACATCGCTTTTTACCTGTCAAACGCGAATGCGCGAACAAGAACAAGCCAAGAATCATCTTTGACGGTTTGAACTGTTGGTTGTGGATGATTGGCTTATTTGGAGTTGTCAGTGCCTTTTGAGGCTCTATTGACACCCAAAAGGGGTAAGATGGCGGTTGAAGTCTGCGAACGTTGGGTGGAACATGAAACAAGGATGATTGAAAGGAATTGAACGTTGAAAGTATCAAAGAAGAGTTTAGAGAGGACTTAAATGGATTGTCTCGTTGTGTTGAAGTGAGTTGTGATACTATCAGTTTGTGTAGATATGAGCATCTTGATACATATCAACACTGAGTATTTCTGACCTTTAAGCACTCAGAGTAATAGACAAAAGCGTATTTAGATATCAATAGTCAGTAATGACATATCCGTGCAATATCATGCAAACACTTATCTTTCGCAGCCAGGTCCCGCCAGTGTCAAGCACTGCAACGCCAACACCATCCGAACCAATCACACTCTCAACGTAGTGACTATAAGCAATCGAACTTGGACTACATGGGAATCTTAAAAGATGGCAAAGAGCATTGACCGGTTGAATGAAGCCTCGACGCCGTTACCCAGCACATGAGCATCCCGATCAGAAGAATATTGGAACAGGATATCATTTTCTTTGTCCACGGTTATCTTGTTTCGGGTCTGAATAACTTCAGGGGTGAGCAAGTCCGGCTTTGTACGGAGTGTTGATGCTACTTTGTGTATGGAAGAACAACTTGTCAGGACTAGCTAACCGTTCTGCCCATATTTCTGGGATCCCACTCCTTATCCACCTGATCCAACAAGCCCTTCTTCCCGAGAATCTTAGACCCAAGGATCTTCTCAAGACTAACCATCTTGAAGCTCACCTCGGCACTAGTCTTTCCACTCGGCAACTCATTGGCATCATCATGCACAACTACCAACCCGTGAGGAAAGTCCTTGCCCAGTGCTGTGCCTACGGCGGTTATACCATCTGTGTTGGATACATGGTCGATCTTTCCATCTGATGAATCAACGAGTGTAAATGTGGCGACGTACTCGTGTGGTGAAGCTCGTTGGTAGACGTTGTAGGCGCTTACGCCCTGACATGATACTAGGATGTATCCCTTATCTGGCTTTGAGCCGTAGACGAGTGTCACGCCTTCAACGTCTCCGTAGAGGTTTCCGTCGCCGACTTTACCAATGATGACTCCTTTATCCTTGGAGTCTGGTTCGGCGTCGTATCGCCACAGGGCAGAAGGTTCTTCTCCGAGGAAGATCCAGCCGTTTTCTTCATCGGTGACACAACCTTCAACTTGTCCACCGCTACCTCCTTGGAACTCTCGTACCAGCTCGGTCTTGAGTGTTCCGTTGGATGTGGATGTAAGCTCGTACTGAAGATATCGTGCTGATTTCTCGTTGACGAAGAGATATTGCTTTCCTGTCTTGGGTGAACGATATGTACACGAACCGTACACCGTATAATCCTCGACAACGGGGTGAGATCCACCAGGGATATCGGTCAGTGTCCCGTTGGGAAGCATCTCAAAGAGACTATATGGTCAGCTAACCGTCAATCATTGTATAGGTCGACTTACCATAGAGTATCATCCTCTCGACACGCAGCAAAAGCAAGATCGACCTTTCGATCGCCCGCCTCAAAGCCATAGATCATGTCGACATTATTCGGCTTCCCGGCCGCGAAACTCTGAAGAAGATTGCCCTTCAGATCAAATACATTGAGACCAGCTTCCTTCCCAGACTTCATCGTTGTGATAACGCGAGACTTCTCTGCACCCTCAGGAGAGATCCAGATCGCAGGGTCATCACCATCACCGAGTTTTGGCTCAGTCTCGTATGTTGACTCAACAAGGAGGAACGAACAATGCAGACCGCCCCATCCCTTATCGCATTTGCATTCATTTGCTCCGACGCATTTTCCGTGGCCGGAGCATTTGTCGACGCACGTGAAGCTGCTGCAGGTCTTTCCGGCAAAACCAGAGAAACACTGGCATTTTTGGCTCTTGTCTTTGATGCAGTATCCATTGCCACCGCAAGTCTTGCAGATTGGTTCAGTCTTGGAGTCGGACTTGACTTTTCTTGGGTCGTACTTGGTGTTCGCTTCGATCTTGAGTTGCTTGAGAACGGATTCTAGTGACGAGACTCCAAAGCCGTTGATTTCCTCTGACTCAATGGCGTATGTGAAAGCACCAGCGTGATACTCCTTCGTCGAGCCCTGGTAGATGTTTAAGCCTTTGACCTCAACGTCCTCCTGTCCAGTCAAAGATACAGTTCCTTTAAGCTTCAAAGACTGATCGTAGACAGCGATCTTGTCTGTCTGGGCGACAAATAGGTAGTCAGAGCCCTTCTTTGGCACGTAGACCGCCAAGCCTGTCACATCGTCCTCTGTCTTGCCGACCGCAGTAATCTTGGGCGCTTCAGTAGATTCCTTGAGCGCGAATGCGTACACGGTCTTATCGCCCTTTGAGATGTACATGCGTGACTCAGAGAGCGATGCAACACAGGAATCCGTCTCGAATCCAGTAGCGAATGTTTGGATCTGACAACATTAGTAAACAGCAGAATCTCTCTAATGGATACATACCTTGACAAACTCAAGTGACTTCTTGCTCTCTCGCAGAAGTAGCTGGACAGCCTCTCCCTTTCCAAACAAATAGAGATAGTCATTCCCAGCAGGACTCTTCCAGCTACACAGCGCAGACCAATCGCCCAACACCTTCAGATCCGCATCCTCAATCTGCTTGAACTTGGGCATCTCGTACGCGCGAAGAACAGAATCAGGCATCGCGATGGTAACGAGAACATCTTTGTCATCCACATCATAGACTGTAGTGACAAGCTTGCTGCGTCCAGGAGTCTTGGCGGCGACCTCTTTCAGAGGAGATTTGGAGTTCAAGTCATAGGCGTGAAACCCACCCTTGTCAGGTCCTCCATCGTTTCCGATCAATAGAGGATTCTTGTCAGAGTAATAGATAGTTGTAGAGTCTGATTCAACTTCGCTCGTGTAGGCGTCGACTTTGACATTGACGTCCACCGCCTTTGCGAAGGATATCTGGAAAACAACAGCCAAAAGGCCAATCAAACCAGAAGCGACCATGATAACCAAACAAGTGCTCTGCCTGTTTAGAAAAGAGGTTTTGCTGGCGGCCATCTTCCAGATATACTGATGATCGGGTGAGCACGTGCTCAACTCGATTGGCCTGGTCAATTATAGTATAGGTAGGATAGGATAATTAAGAATAACCAGACCAGGAAGGAGCTTGTTGCCCACCACGAGGACTTTTTGTTTTTGGTAGGTGAAACGATGCTCGTGCTGAGAGGATGTAGTTCTATTGGACGAAGCGGTAGGGGTTGCGGGTTTAATAGTCGTGGTCTGGATCTACACTGCATACAGACTTGCCTAGGGTAGAGAAATGTCGTGCCATTAACATTGAGATATTTCTCATTTCAGTAAGAATGCAGAGAAGAATAACTCTAAGAGAGATAAGCTTATTTTCTCATGTTCTTTTGCAAGATTCGTGTCTTGATTCTTTGGTGATACATGATGTCTAGTGTAGCATCCATGGAGGAGCTATTTTAGAAAGTATATCATGCCGCTTAATTCATGCAGCGCTGCTGTTTCAAAACATCCACTTGAACTCAATTCTTTGTAAACGACATGGATTATATCTACAGGGATAATCATACAATGGAAATTATGTTCCTGAAATAGTAGAGGATTTACTTGCATGTGCCGATTCAGCCGTTTGCTACCACGCTTTCTTCGCAACCGAGCCTTTTCAACGAACTAACTCAATCTTCAAGTTCGTAAGTATCGAGCAACAAAGCATGTTGTCCGAGGACCGGAGAATCTTGGATATTCCTTTATGAGATCCAAACACTCGTATGTAGGGGTCTCCGGACCGGAGCTTCAACATACGCAAAGTGCACGTCAAATAGGAAAGGATCAATAAATCAACATGTGCAACAGTTTGTCACTCGGAATCCGAGCGCCCACTTACCGAATTATATTCCCGCAACGGTATAGCAGTAACTAAGCATTTTCAGTAAAAATCTCCGAGAAACATATGCTATAAGGCAGGCAATACATTCTCGGGGATAAAGTGCCTGTGTAAGTGGATTGATGACGATAGCGGAGCATTAATACTGTAGACACCTCTATTTAGACGGCCTAGAATTGGATGAATAATACAACCATCTACACCCGCCGATATAGGAGCCAAATACAAGCTCGAAAAGGAAATAAAGTGAAAAATACATTCTTAAACACCATTGAGATATGTAATCAGAAAGAGACTTGTATTGGTATTTTACTTAAATCAAGAGCTCCATTCAGTGATGTACTTCCGGTCCCCGCATCCCGGCATTTACTTCGGGATAGTTACACGGATAAAGGAACGACCGTCATCGGATCTAATCTGATATAAATCGCCAGGGAATTCTCCAGTGCCAAGTCTATGATCCTAGTCCCTTACCAATATTAACATATTCCCATCATGACTGATATAAAAGACCTACAAATCGCCATTCTAGGCGCTGGAATGGGCGGCTTGGGAGCTGCCCTCGCCCTCGCCAAAAGAGGTTTCAAGAACATCGATGTGTATGAGACGGCCAGTAATCTTGGTTTTGTTGGAGCGGGTATCCAGATGCCTCCTAATGTTGGAAGGATTCTGGATAGGTTAGGTTGTTGGGATGATATTGAACGGGAAGCAACTCGTGTGGCTGGCAGCAGTATTCGACGTGAGTTTGACCATCTCATACGGAATATTCACTAACTTAACCAGAGGGCTCGACCAATGTTGAACTTGCGCATGTGGACATGCCAGATATCAAGGGCAAATACGGTTACTCCCACCTATGCGGCCACAGATCATCTCTAGCTGGCCACATGTACGAAGCGTGCAAGAAACATGAAAGCATCACCTTCCACTTCTCAACAAGCTTAGTCGAGGTCGAATCCTTCTCTCCTCGAGCATCCTTCAAGCTCAAGCCCAGAGATGGAGAGCCCTTCACACGTCAAGCCGATATCCTCCTCGGCGCAGACGGTATCAAGAGCGTTACTCGCTCTCAGATTCTACAGCAAGTTAACGCCACGCCTGAAGAGGCAGAGACTGGTCAAGCGGCTTACCGCATCATGCTCAGCCGAGAAGACATGGCGCATGATCCCGAACTTCTGGCTCTTATTGACAGTGACGAGGTCGTGCGGTGGGTGGGAGAGAAGAGACATATCATCGCCTACTCTATCGCTGATAAGTCCATCTACAACTTGTCAACCGTTCAGCCAGATGAGAACTTTGCTACCGCCCCGTCCATAACTTACACCACCAAGGGATCCAAGGAGGTCATGTTGAATGTCTTCAAGGAGTTCTGCCCTCTCGTGCAGAAGATGCTCAACCTTGTCCCTGAGGGAGAGGTCTGCGAGTGGCGACTCAGGATGTACAAGCCTTTGCCGACTTGGACGAATGGTGTAGTCGCCTTGATAGGAGATGCCTGCCATCCAACACTCCCTCATCTTAGCCAGGGAGCCGCCATGGCTATTGAAGATGGCTCGACAATCGCGGAAGTCCTTTGCCTTGCCCCAGATACCAAGCCAGAGACTATCGCCAAGTGTCTCAAGGTGTATGAGCTATCTCGAAAGGAATGGACATCGAGTCTCGTCGAAATGGCGTATTTATCTGGTCGAACTCTGCACCTGGGTGAAGGAAAAGCAAAGGAGGAGAGAGATAGAATGTTCAAGGAGCACAAGACCAGTGGCTCAGTTCCCGATAAGTGGACGTCGCCTGATGTGCAAAAAATGATCTACTCGAATGACTGTGTCGCAAAGGTCAGGGATGAGTTTGAGACACTCTTTGCCGCAGCATAGTATCAAAGCATCACATCAATATTAGTTCAAAATTATGCGCTTGGGGAACAGAATATTATGTGATTAAAGTCGTATTCTAGGTATCGAGAAAAACAAAGAAACGCGTAACGTAGAATAAGACCTGTCGCAGTCAAAGAAACCCCAACGCCATGAAACATGAAATCCTTTCCATTGCCTGCGCTCGTCGCAAAATCCTCCAGTTTCGTAGTTTGTAGATCCGTTATCGGCGGGTGATATCGAGTAATGGTTCAGATCAAAGGGCGTCGCTTAGAAAAGGCAGTCCAAACAACAGCAGCATGCCAGACCAGCGAGAAGACCGGTCATGAGACCACCGCCAGCACCGCCGCCGTTTCCTCGTTGATCATCGTTGGGGTAGTAGCCTTGA
The DNA here is from genome assembly GCA_013624355.1 of Fusarium caatingaense. Taxonomy (NCBI): domain Eukaryota; kingdom Fungi; phylum Ascomycota; class Sordariomycetes; order Hypocreales; family Nectriaceae; genus Fusarium; species Fusarium caatingaense. The sequence goes on from JABKKP010000221.1 coordinate 67,210, forward strand.
GGAGGAGGATACTGGCCGTAGGGTCCTTGCTGGGGAGGATAAGGGCCCTGGCCGGCGGGAAAGGGTTGTTGAGGGTAGCCCATCTGGGGAGGAGCTTGCTGGTAGTAACCCTGAGGAGGAGGGCCGCCAGGAGGGGGAGCGCCGCCCTGCATGTATGGATCTTGCTGGTAGCCGCCGTAGGTAGGTTGAGGGGCACCTGGAGGAGGGCCGTAGGCCGGAGGTTCGTCTTGCTTGAAGGCCATTGTGATAGTATGTATGCGACAGTGGATAGGAGGTGGATCTTGCAGTCGCGTAAAGGATAGATCGTCAGGTACGAGGAAATATCGATCAGAAAATAAAGGAAAGAAAGAGAGAGTGTGTGTGTTGAAATGGAGATGGGATGAAGGAATACTAAAAGGATCGGAACGGAACGAACAACGTAGCGACCACAACGTAACTGCAAGCCAAGGTCCCCGGAGTTAAAAGTGTTTGGTGTCAGTGCCAAAGTCTCCAGTTCTCCATCCCAAGCTCCCTCCGAGTGCTCTCACATGGCCTTTGCTGCACGCCACAGAGACCGCGTTGCGGGATTACGCGGACGCTATTGGATGCTTCGTAGGCTGCGCCACGCTTGGCTCTAGATGGTTCAGCGCCCTGTCACTTGGCACTTCATCTCCGTCCGGGAGTCAGAAAAATTAACTGTCCAGAGCATGAGAGACGAAATAATTTGACCATTTCATGCGAGCTTAGACCCAGTGCTTAGACCATCTATTTCCGTCGACTTGTCACTGGAATGACATCTTTTCTAATACCCACTAGATTCCTCAACAAGGGGACTCTCAAGGGTCTTTGCCGAGTCACAAGTTTGTATCAGCACTCACAAACGTCTGCAAACATTGATGGGAAATTCGGCTTTGACGGCTTCTCTTGAGAGGAATGCACCTATGAAACAAACTCGACGTCTGTTTTGTCGCGCGCATTACAGAAAGGTTCAACTGCGCCACATCTCCTCGTGTCGTATCCGAGTCCGAACTGCGATCATGCCGATTTCCCGTTGAGCCACTGGCAATTACCGCTTCTAATAATGGCATGTTCCACGTTACGAAGCCCATCATCAAGCCTCGTCAATATCACATAAATTAGCAAAGTAACGTAACTCATCAGGAACGCCTCTATAGACGTTCTAGAACCGGATCGGATTAAGTTGGCCCTGTGGCTAGTGTACATCATGTGATCTTCATTTTCGGTCGTTTGAGGTGTGGCGCACACTGCTGCCCCACCATTGCTCAAACGCCCGCACCACGAAAAAGTGCAATAAATTCAACCATCACTAAGAAACCCCACGATCACGAAGCGACGAGCCACGACGACGCATCCCGACTGTACCGCGAGACCTACAAAAACCGCTTGAAAAAGTCGCACGGATACGCTCGATTCATCATGGCTGCCGCAGTTGCGAACCAGCCCAAGTGAGTCCGCCCAGCGCTTTTGCTGTTTTGCTACCTCCCGAACTGGGGTATTCTATCGATATCTGTGACTAACCCCACCATTCGAAAAAAGGCACGACTGGGCCGACGACGACGATATCGAGGAGACATCCACCGATCTCCCCGAGCCTCAGACTATCTCCAACAAGGATGGAACAAAGACTATCATCACATTCCGTTACGATGACGACGGTCGTAAGGTTAAGACCACTCGCCGAGTCCGATTCACTACCCACACCGAGACCGTAAACCCCCGCGTCGCCGACCGAAAGACATGGCCCAAGTTCGGCCTCAGCCAAAAGGATCCCGCAGGCCCTGCTCCCGACACCACCTCCGTCGGTGAGAACATCATCTTCCGACCAAGCGTCAACTGGCGAAAGGCCGAGAAGGAGGAGGCCACCGACACCGCCGCCCAGTCCATGAAGGACAAGCTCAAGGACAAGCAAGTCAAGTGTCGTATTTGCAACGGTCAGCATTTCACTGCCCGTTGTCCTTACAAGGACACCATGGCGCCCATCGGAGAGAGCGGCGCCGCCGATGTCGCTGCTGGTATGGGAGACGAGCCTTCACCTGCTGCTGGTGCTGCTGGTGCCAAGAAGGGATCATATGTTCCTCCTGCCCTGCGCAACGGTGGATCTGCTGGCGAGAGAATGGGATCCAAGTTTGGCGAGAGAGACGACTTTGCTACACTGCGTGTCACCAACGTGAGTAGTGCCGCCGTAATGTTTCCCCCTAACAAAATACTGACAGACGATAGGTTTCCGAGATGGCCGAAGAGGGAGAGCTGCGCGATATGTTCGAGCGTTTCGGTCGTGTTACCCGAGTATTCCTTGCCAAGGACCGAGAAACCGGCATGGCCAAGGGCTTCGCCTTCATCAGCTTTGCGGACCGCGGCGACGCCGTCAAGGCCTGTGCGAAGATGGACGGATTTGGTTTCAAGCATCTCATTCTCCGGGTGGAGTTTGCCAAGAAGGCTCAGTAAAAAAAGAAGGGTTGATGTTGATGTTGCTGCTTATCGAATCTTGTGCGCGTGGTTTAGCTAGGGGACACATGGTAATGCATTCGTGGTTGTTGAGATGGGAAAAGAATATCTTTCAACCTCATGATTTCAATGAAACCTTCAGGATATGTGCGGTCTGGAATGGGAAAAGTGATTGTATGTGATGGGGAAGATTATAAATGAACAATTCTTAACAAGCTGATATCCTGAGTGATGATAAGAGTATAGTGCTTTGGCTGCTTCAGTAGAAAGAGGTTACGGTATGATACAGGGTTGAGCAAGCTGCATGTCTTCACCAATGAACATGTTTGGTGGCTACCCCAGACGGCTAAGATACGTGCATTTCGTACACCAGTACCTAAGTTGCTGGTGAGTCTGTAGGGGGGGAACCGGGTCATGATGAGATGGGTTTCCAAGAACCACGAGTCAAGAACGAGTACATCTACACAATACCGCTTCAGATAGCAGCAATATGTCAAAAGCCCCAAGAAACGATATACCAGAAGCTCGTCAATCGAGAGCTCAGACTCCCATGGGTCTGTCACTCCACATCACGAACCTAAGCTTCACCAATGACGAATCCACGGTTTAACCACCCAAAGACCAGCACCAATGTCGAATACAGTGAGACAAATCCATGTGGCAATTATGTTTTAACATATCGGATAGTCCCTTCTCTTCTGGTGTCTGAAGGAGGAGCTCACTTTATTAGTGGCATGTGGATTAAAGGTTGATTTCCAGGCGTGACATATGTCAAGCGAGATAATGCTAAACTGCCTACCTAGGTAGCCTTGATCATTTAATAGACCCTCAGGATTACATTCGTCAATACACTATAACTCTTGCAGATGCATTGCATCTTAAGATAGTGAAGAGTCCTTCTTGATGAATTTCTCCATTCGTCTTGCGCTCGAATAGACGTAAAGCATACAACTATCCCGTAAAGCTCCCCAACCATCAAACAGCACAAGAATCTAGAAATCTAGAACGAAATAGAAGCATGAAGAACAAGCTGCTTCTTCCATATTACCCGGTTCTCGCTTCTCTGGCAGAGAGGCTAGCTTAAGCGCATGGGTCAAACATTGCGGGATATAACTTTGCTGCAGCAGCTCTCTCGGATTACCTGTATAGGAACTGTAATAATGCCACGACAATTATGACGATTGGCTTCTCTCGTATCTCAACAGATTCACTAGTTTGCCGGACAAGGGGTTATATCGATCGAGACCCTGAAAAAAAGGATTGCCAGGGTGAGTGTTTGATGCTTGTATGGAGATGTTACTGGTTTTGGACGATGGTCTCGTGCTTAAACAAAACTCCAATAGGATTAACATTTTAATAATGACAGTTGTTCGTTTAGAATTGTCTTCAATGCCAATAGGAGGTCTGCTTTATGATCTTAGCTTTGTACGCCTTGAAGGCTCGGCCATTCATAATGATATTCACCATCTGTATTGCTTTCTCCTTTGCACCCTGGAAGAAGTTTAACAGTAAATCTAAGTACTCGGATGATTCAAGCCACTCGGATATCTAACAAGAAACAAAAACAGTAAGGTTCTAATCACATAACTGCCTGGTCTCTTAGCTCCAAGATCTTTCACATGCCACTCAGTCTGTGCATGGTCAATTGTTTTTGTCGATCAAAAGGACTCAAATAACCTATCGCTGTACCCCCTTGCAATTCAAACACAACCCTAGAAAGGCAGTGCTATTTCATTTTGTTGGGACAAATCGTCTGGGGTGGTTTTCTCTTTCATAGCTTCAGTGTAAGATTTGCATGTGATCCTACCCCACGCAGTATTGAAGACAACTTGCAAGGATTCTTTAGACCAGTGAAGGTAAAGAAATGAGAAGGACCCGGTACTGTACTGTAAAAGCATTGGATCGATCAATTGCCTGAGAGATGTCGACAGTTCGCTTCCGATGCCCCCACTATCGGGGTGGGGTTTGGCCCGTAGTACCTATCGGGAGAGGTCCTCCATAACGGCGCCGGGCGCCGGATGCAGGCCGTTCTTGTTGTCTGCAGAGCGGCAATTACTGCGGCCAAAGCGGGTAGAATCGGTGGCAGTGAGTTTGTCTCTGCAACATCAGGTAATTGTTTTGCGTTACAATAAGAGTATGCGTTCCGATTTCGATTCAGGGCCTGGTTCAGTAAGTAATCACAGTAATACCCATTCCTTTTTCTATTCCAATGATGAATCGTTTGAGAGTCAGCAAGTCAATAGCCAGAGAGAAAGAGAGTGAGAGAGTGAGAAGTGAAGTGGGGGAAGACGATGGAAGGTCAAAGTCCCCCGCTGTACCGTCACTTTCGGCCATGCTACCGTAGCCCCACGCTTTGAAGATGGAATTCCCTGTGAATCACAGTGGGTTTAGCGCTGTTGTCGCCATGTAAATGGCCATCGCCCCATTCAAAGCCTCATTGCACAGTGGAAAGTGTGGAAAGCCAGGCTCTTGACTGGTTCTGATAAATGATCCCGCTGATGTTCAACAGGAAGGTGCGTGTTACAGTGGCTTCCTGTCATAGGTTTCACGACAGGACACATCTTTCGAGACCGGGAGGTCTCTTGACCGGTACCTTCCACGGTCTACAAATTGTCTTTCTATCGGCCTCTCCTCATCATTTTCTTTTCACAATCCAAACTTCTTCAGTCAATAACCATTCGAATTGTTCAAAGAACGCAGAGCAATCACTTTACCTGTTGCATACTGTCTGTCACTCGCATTAACAGTCTGCACCAATCATCAACCTGCAACCTCCTGCATACAGTCCTGCATGCTCTAACGCTCACTGGGAATAGACAGCCACTCCCCTGCTAAATCCCCTCCGTCTTCAATTTTATGGAGCCGTCGCTGCTCCAGACCAGCACCAGGACCTAGCCCAGGCCAGGGACCAAACAGCCAGCAAACGCCTTAGCCAGGTGACCCCGTTCGGACAGTCTAACCAGCGGAGCCCTGACGTCGTTTCGAACTTCGGCCGTCTTGACCTAACAGCCGAGTGTTATTGCGACAAGCCCTCTCATTCCCATCTCCTCATCTTTTACTCGTGCTCAACTTACATTCTTTCTTTTACTTGGTATTCAACCTACCATTATTCACGGCAAATTCTGGTGACAACCACCACTCCAAGATCACACTCTGCTCCTGCATCGCCGTCAGTCATGAGTACTGCAGCCGATCTGCCAGATGCTGGCCCCGGATTGCGACAACGGCAATCTGGGGTAAACTCTACTGCCCAGCAAGACGCACAACCAGAACAAACTCATGTTCGTGAGCCATCGGATTCAACAAACCCCTCTGAAAAGATGAGTAAGACTTATGGTCGAACACCCGACGGTACAGGTATGTCAACCCCAGATTATGGTTAATTTGGTGGTGTGTTGCTTTGGTGTGTCTTTGGCTGACAGTCACATGCTGTAGTCTTCATCGTACCCACAACCCATGATATGGTTTCGCAGCTTTTGGATCCTCGACAACCCAAGAACCTTTCTGATGCAATTGTCTTAACAATTCTCGGTCTTCACATTCTAGCTGCTTATTTCTTACCGTCGGGTTCAAAGCGCATCGTTTTCGCTGCTGTTTTTCTGTTCTGGCGAGCTTGTTACAACATTGGCATTGGTGTACTCCTCCAGATTCAGTCAAACCATCGTCGTCTTGTCACCTGGGCTAAACGCTGGAAGCTCTTTGAGGATCCGTCAACTGGCAAGAACCCGCGACCATGGCTCTACAAGCTTTTAAAGACCGAGCTGGAGACAAAAATTCCAGAAGACTATGAATTCGAGAAGGCTCCCATCGAGTACAATACTTGGTTGGTCTTCCGAAGGGTTGTTGATTTGATCCTCATGTGTGATTTCGTGTCCTACTGCCTATTCGCCATTGTCTGTGGCCACACTCCTGAGGGCGAGAACCCTTTGGTTGGTTTTGCCCGGTGGGCCGTTGGCATCAGTCTAATCGGCTTCAACCTCTGGGTGAAATTGGATGCCCATCGTGTCGTGAAAGACTTTGCCTGGTATTGGGGAGACTTCTTCTACCTCATTGACCAAGACTTGACCTTCGACGGTGTCTTTGAAATGGCTCCCCATCCTATGTACTCAATCGGATATGCCGGGTACTATGGTATCTCCATGATGGCAGCCAGCTATGAGGTCCTCTTCATCTCGATCCTCGCACACCTGGCCCAATTTGCTTTCCTAGTGATTGTCGAGAACCCTCACATCGAGAAGACGTACAATCCACCTCCTCCACGCAAGCGAACCATTTCCGGAGGCCAAAGTGATGCCATACCCGCCGATCCCAAATCACTTGAAGGTACATTCGACCAACAGACACTCAAGCCTTCACAAAAGGAAACACCTGATCAGGTCCATAACCTTGTTGGTTTAAGTAACCTCGATTTGTTCCGGGTGCCTGACTTTGCTGTTATCGTCATGCCGTTCTACGTAGCCACCCTTACTCTGGTGACACCATCAACTCCCGTTTGGCAAGCAGCTTTTGTCGTTCATGCTTTGGTTTGGCGTGTATGGTACCACCTTGGGCTGGGTCTTATCCTCGACCAGCAGTCCAAGAACAAGATGTGGACCCGCCATTTCCTCAAGTTTGGCGAGAGTGCTGGTGAGGCATGGCGCCAGTGGAAGGGCCTGCACCATATCAGCATGATTATGTGTAATACTGCTTTTGTGGCTGCATGCTGGAAGATGTATTCACCTCCTGAAGACTGGGCCTACGGCTTGGTCATGCTAAAGCACGTCCTCGGTGCTAGTCTTGTCGCCCTCCAGTTGTGGACCGCTTTCAGTGTTTATGACTCCCTTGGAGAGTTTGGATGGTTCTGTGGTGATTTCTTCTTTGATCAACAGGCGAAGTTGACTTACAAGTCCATCTATCGCTTCCTGAACAACCCGGATCGTTTCTTTGGTACCGCTGCTGTGTGGGGTGCTGCACTCATCACATGGAGTCGATCGATCTTCCTCATGGCAATCATTACCCAGATCTTGACTGTCTTCTACATCTCCTACATCGAGCGACCCCATATGCAAAAGATCTATGGCCGCAGCCTTCGCCAGGAAGCCGGCCTTACCAAATTCATCAGGAAATCATTGCCTCCTCCTGTAAAGGGATGGCAAGAGAGTGTTGACAAGGTTTTGGATGACACGAGCCAATTTGTCGAAGACTTCCTTGATACTGCTCGACCCAAGTTCGCCTCCGGTGTTAAAACCATCGTGAGAGATACTTCGGCTCTTTTCAACATGGCTCCCGCACGACTCACCATTACAAGAATTACACCCGACCTAGAAGGCTACGATCCCAAATATTATTCTCTCTCTGTTGAGGGTACGCAACTAGCCGATGCTCCCGTCGTTGAGAAGTACACTGGAAAGGAAAGCTTGACAGGTCGATCCCCTAAGCCGGTTCGTACCATGGCTTTCGAGTACGGTGCACCTCTTCGTGTTAAATGGAGGGCTCCAGCCAATCACAGTAAGAAGGATTGGATTGGTCTTTACATGGTCACCGACAATCGCTCAAGAGAGACCACCGAGGTCTCTTCCTTGGGACGATGGGCGCCTACAAATGCTGGTTCTTATGACTCTTTGACGGCCGATGTCAGTATTACGGTTAACGAACACCCAGTGTCAGCAGACGAGCCAACGGATATCGACCTGGTGGAGGGTGAAGTTGTCTTCGAAGGTGATAAGCTATGGTGGACGCAAGGTGTCTTCGAGTTCCGATACCACCACAATGGACATCACCATGCCATGGCAATTTCCGAGCCTTTCGAGATTCGAATCAGCAAGTTTGATGAAGAGGACGTGGATTTCGGCGCCAAGGGCTTGTACGAGCAATCTGTCGAGGCAGCTCTTCTTCCTGTTGTTCAGAACTGTCTAGACCGCGACCCAGACATTGCACCCAACCAGCCTGAGGAACCTTTTGGCGGTCATGTTGAGCGCGATACAAAGTATGCCAGAAGGATTGTATATGCCATTCGAGAGATGTTCGGTATTGAGTTTGCTCCACCTGTTGTTACCGCAGATGGAAGTGTTCGCAAACTTGCATGGAGAGTCTGCAACGCTAAGGAAGTTCTGGTATGTCGAACACTGAAGATGATGGATCATTACTAACTGATTATTCAATAGGCTCCCTACAGTATGTCTTTATCAAGAGGGTGCACTACGCCTGCAATCCAGGACTTTCCTTCCGAGAAGGCTTGATTAAGCACAGGCATATAAATAAAGTTGAAAGGTTCGGAGTTTTCTTGGGGATGGTGATGGTGATGATAAAATATTGGAGTACATACAAGATACCACGATTGAGACAGGATACTGAAGGGACGACTGTAACTACTAATCGTCCATAAACACAAATCTAACTTTTCAAATCACTTTGTCCGAATGCATGTAGAGTTATTCTTGGACTATCTACGTTCAGCAGTAACCTGGTGATGGATGCTATTTATGCTGTGTAGCTGAACAATGCAATTCCGCCTATCAATTATCAGACCTTCCACCATGAAACAATCGTTGAAACAAACGGCGCGTTGTCAATAAAACCTAAAATCCATCAATCAGTGGCAATAACAGCCAGGGCCAGCCGGTGATACCGATACGAAGGCGTCGATCACAGTGCTACAACAAAGCCACCCCGTTCCTTACCTAGTGCAAGGCTAACGTTAGTCAATTGCCGACCTCAAAGGATCCAACTTGAATCTCACCTCCGCATCATTTTCTACTTCTCATTCCATCTTTTTTATTATCAGCTCTTGTTTATTCTTTTGCTATTCGGTGCTTTTTGGTTTAAACTTCTGTTTCAAAGCTCAGCTCAGTTCGAACCCCTGGTCTGGCCAGTGCGCAAGCTGCGTCAGCTCTCGCTCGCAGATCCTACCCTACCATCACATCGAATCTGAAGCCATTCGCTTCATCATGAAACTCTTCAATCGGCAACCTTCAAAGAATCCTTTCAGGGATAACAGCACTTCCCTCCTAATCCCAACACTGCTTCTCGGCGCGCCTCTCACTATAGTATTGCTGCACTGCGCGTACCAGACGTACTATAAGAAAGGAGCTCACTGGAGTCATAACCATGATATACTCGATCCAGTAACGCATGTTCACGATGTGAGTTCGTTGCTGTATGTTGCGTCTTACAGTGGACTTGTTACGACGTTGAATCTTTCGCTTTCTGCGTATCGAGATTCACCTATCAAGCTTGAAACGTTGGCGACGACGGATGGTTGCGCTGGCAGTCCGTCATGGCTTACGCTTGATTGGATGAACGGAATACTATATTGCACTGATGAAGGTATTAAAGATGGAAAGAATGGGTCGTTAGCATCGTTTGCGACGAATGAGAATGGCACTTTGACACCTTTGGCCAAGCTGTCTACAGCCCTTGGTCCGGTGAGTGCTGTACAATATGGAGAGTGGAACTACGGGTTAGCAATGGCGCATTAGTATGCATATCCCCATCCCATCTCGGTGCCACACCAGAAGACTAACTATCTCAAAGCGGTGGTTCGGCATTCACAACTTGGGATATTCGAGACCCGGCCAATATCACCTCAGTGCAGGTCCAAGAATACAACCTTCAGAAGCCTGGACCTGATCCATCTAGACAGGAAGCGTCCCATCCCCACGCTGCAGTTCTCGACCCGACCAAGCGGTTCATTCTCGTTCCAGATCTAGGAGAGGATTTGATCCACATCTATGGAGTTGATGTCGAGGGCTTGGCGTTGACCAAGGTTGACCCTTTGGTTGTTGCTCCTGGGAGCGGGCCTCGACATCTGGCCTTTGTGGTAAAAGAGACCAAGACGTTTATGTATCTCGTCACTGAATTGGCCAATACCGTCGTTGGATACGAAGTCGTATATGGTGGTGGGTTCATTACATTTAGGGAAGTATGGACCAGTGGCATCCATGGCAAGGAGAGTGATACTCCTCAGGGTGCTGCTGCAGCTGAGATTGCTATATCTGTAAGTGAATATTGAATGTTGATAGATCGTGATCCTAACGCCTTTTGCAGCCAGATCGAGAGTATCTTCTCATCTCATCCCGTAATGAAAACACCCACGAGATACCCAATTTCAACAGTGGCAACACCACAGACATCATCTCAGACTCGCTTGTCAGTTTCAGGATTGACGGTGAGACTGGGCAACTCGCTTTGCAGCAAGATGTTCCATGTGGAGGCAGGTTTCCTCGTCATTTCGCCATCAACAAAGCGGGCACATTAGTTGCAGTGGCGTTGCAACACGATAGCCGTGTCGTTATTCTCGAGAGAGATGTCAAGACGGGAATGCTTGGCGATTTCGTTGCACATGCAGAGTTGGAAGGTGAGGTCACAGCCGTGATCTTCTATGAATGATCATGTTGCGCCATATCTTCAAACAAGGACGGTTTCGCCTGCCATTGAGCACTTCCCTACGTCATCTCGGTGACTTCTCATCCGGAAATGTCTCTTCTGTCAAAGTGACGATGTTGAGAACGTGTCTGCGAGAGGCTTCCATGACGTAGCTCTATCAGCTAACAGCACCCTTTGTTGAAGAGGACCGTCCCGAAATGTCAAGGACTTGCCTCTATGCAGTGGTTTCAATATTGAATGCCTTGATAATGTTTCGGATTGACGGCTGCCTGATCCGAAGAGGGATTGGGTTACAGTGTCAGGGACACTCTGTTCAGTTGGATTGAACGCATTGCAGTCTTTATTGGTAGCCACTCACCCCAAGTGTGGACGATCGTATCATGATGCAGGGGATAATGCGAAGCATACTGCATTGGTGGCTGTTTCTATCTTGCAGCGGCTTCGGAGGGGTATGTGAGATGAAGCACTGGGATAGTCTATCAGCCCTAGGCCATCAAGGACTGAAGTGGGTTCGGTCCTCCCAGAGAGGCACAGGGCGTCTACTCTTCCGGATGTCCCAAAAGGGAATTCGAGGGCAATCCAATTTTGAAGATCGACTTGGAGTCTGGGGCAAGGCTCTGGGTGATGATAGCCGGGGTGTTGAAGACCCTGAAAATGTTGTTAGTTGGGATAGTGCATTCCCTTGGCAAGACTCACATTTGAGGAGGTAGTCCCATCACAACGTGAAGCCCAAGTAGTCAATTTCCAAAATCATGATCTGATTATCTTAATCTGTTGTTCTTTTCGACAACCCTGCGTATACTCTTTGAAGATATTGTCTGTCCGTTGGTAGAATTTGTTTGTTGATGCCCAGATATCCCAGGCTTCTGGCTTGTAGCTATGAGTGCCGTACGCTGCTCCCGGTGAAGTTAATGCGAAGGCCAATTAGCCGGGAGATCCATCAAACAACCTTGCCAGCCGTTTGTCTTATTTTGGACGAAACGTGCCACACCTTTTGACTTTCCCCGCAGGTTGACAGTCGTCTCAAGACGGCACCCCAGACCGGAGCAGGCTAAAACCGAACCCCAGGTTGGTCACGGGCTTGGGTTTGGATTGGATTGGGGGTAGCGAGGCTCCAACAAAGAGCACCCCCTATTCGGGCCGTTCAAATGGTTGGGCGCATGAGGGCTTGTCATGATGGGTGAGCCTGCGACTGTGTGTATGGGTGGGCAAAGCTTCAACAACTGTCATTCTAATGTAAGCGGACTTGTGCAGAGGTCAAGCTTAAACCCACGTTTTTAGTGAAACAGGTTTGCGTCATGAGAGAATGGGCAAGTTGGGGTATTTGGAATGCTATTCGACTTCTGGTACAGGTGCAAAGAGATATGGAAGTCGTGGAGATGGAGTATCTTGGCAGTTTGGGGGTACTGTCTACCTACAGTGACTGCTAAAAGGATTTGCAGGCCCCATGGTCATGAGCGAGAGGCCCGGATGGCACCCGAGACAATCATTTCAGTTATCATTCTGTATAAGATGCTCTCGTGGCGATTTCTTGGGCTGGGGTCTAGAACCGTGATGGTTTATGTCTGTCTGACCGTGGTAGGGCGCACTATTACCCCAGATATTGGTTATAGAAGGGATTGTATGAAGAGAAATAGCGGTGCGTATGAGGATACGAGAGCAATAGATGGAAAAGATATTATTGTTAGTCGCAGGGATGAAGCATATTGTTGATGGAGGATTTCAACTGGGGTTGTTGACTAAAGTGAACTACAATTACCAGATGCGTGCCTTCCTTGTGCTGCCTTGATGTGATTACCAGGAAGGAACTGCAGGCATAAGATGGGACGACATTTCCGTCCGCTCTTTCCATGCCAATAACGCAAGGCCAGTCCCTGACAAATCCACACGCAAAGTAACGGCGCATTTTACCTAAACCTCACTCTTGGAGACATCAAGTTCGTGAACGACTCCATAATTACTCTAACAGAAGAAATTGAACCTGAACCGAACCTCAACCTCCATAAATCGCTTCTCCACACGCAAACGGTGATGCTAACAGGGATCCCACCAATCACTCACGCAAGCAACCCCCCTCCATCGCACTCTTAATCCTTGTCATGGCGATTAAACGAGAACAACTGGCTCGAGCCATCCAATCCTCTGGGGAACGCATGGAATCGATTTGGGAAGGACAAAAGACTTCAGTACCTAGAAAATAGACCGAACGAGATGAGCTTCCCCGGACTCTACTACTCTTCGCTTTGCTTCGCTGACTCCCCATATTTGGATCCGACTCGCTTCCTGAATACCAAGAACATACGCCACCACCACCTGAAGCAAAACTATCCCCCGAGATAGGCTCGAACATTCATCTGGGTCTCCAACTACCTTGTCATGCCCGCGCGTGTCCTTAATAGTCTTCTCCAAGTAACTCGGCCGCTGACCGGAGTACAAAGGCTGCAGTGCGAGGCTCGGTCGACTTTCTCCATCGCTGCAGAAGTCCCCCGGATGGTCGACTCTAACGTTAGTCTCTCCCGCCCGCTTCTCCACCACCCTCTTCCGAGTTCCACCGCCGACCCAGGGTCTGGGGTTAAGCGCAGGTGCAGGACCACATGGACTCGGAGACCCTTGTCCTTGCTCTTCCCCCATACATAACCGTTTGCTCCTCCATTGTCGGCCGCCAAAAAGAACGCCTCTCTCAACGTTCAGTAACTCCAAGGCATTTCAGTCTTCTGTCCTTGAGACTGGCGTTCTTCAATCCTTTGACAGGACAATCACAACACAAACCGACCTACAGGAAACATATTCGCCGATCATCGTCTTAGCTTCAACATAGCTTCTTCCTCCTGTTTCAGCTTTCATCATCTCGACTGATTCCGGCATTACTATTGAAACCTCGGCACTGTCCCAGAATGTGGACTTTCTGAACAAATTCCTGCCATTCATACTTTAGCTGTTAATTGTTTACGGCGTCACATCAGCTCCCCAGGAGCTTTGCTCTCAAGGCATTTCCTCGATTGCGCTTGATTGTTTACGACAGCATATCATCATGTCCCCATCATCGACAGGCGAATCAGTTCACTCAATCTCAATCAACTCAGCCCGACCGTTCACCGTTCCTGCTCGCGACCACTTCTCACTCGAACTGCCAATATCATCAATGTCATCACTTGCGACCATGTCGGCTGATACGTCGCTCAAATCCCCTGTCACCTACAAAAACCAGCGCACGCCCAGTTTCAGCAGGGAAGCTATGTTGAGCACGTCTCAAAAGGCCCGCCATTTGTCGCAATCTTCCGACAATACCAGACCCGACAACATGTCCAACGGCGCACAAAAGGTCTCGAGCGACGAGGGCTCCAACCCACTTAAAAGGAGGAACACAGAAACTGGCGTCGATTATCCCCGCCGCAGGGCCACTATTGCTGTGCGTCACAGCATAATGTTTATTGTCTTCTTTTGTTTGCTGACTTTTCGCTAGTGTGAGGTTTGCCGTTCAAGAAAATCCAGATGCGATGGAACAAAGCCAAAGTGCAAGCTCTGCACAGAGCTCGGCGCTGAATGCATCTATCGAGAACCAGGCATTAAGCTAGACGCTGGTGACAAACTGATCCTGGAACGCCTCAACCGCATTGAGAGCCTTCTTCAAATGAGTATGGTAAACCCATCAGCGAATGGGCTTAACCTGACGGAAAATTCGCCTGATTTGAGTAACGGTGCTGGGCTCGACGGCGACAATTTGATCCTCTCAGCCAATGGGGGCACTTTCAGCTCTATTCCTAACGGTGGATTTGGCACTTGGTCGGCGCAGCCAGTGGGGACCAACATATCTACCATGCCCAAAGTACACACCAACGCCGCTATGCATCTACTGCAATGGCCTCTAATTCGGGACCTAATTTCGCGGCAATGCGATCCTCAGGTTCTTCTACAACTGGAAATGGCCCGAGAACCACTCCACACTCTGACGAAAACGCCATGTGTGGACTTATCAAATACTCAAGCATACATCGAAGCCTATTTTGAGAGGGTCAACGTTTGGTACGCCTGTGTAAACCCGTATACATGGAGAAGCCAGTATCGAACCGCCTTGTCCAACGGATTCCGAGAGGGGCCCGAGAGTTGCATCGTGCTTCTTGTTCTTGCGCTAGGCCAAGCAAGTTTGCACGGTAGCATATCCAGGATCCTCCCCCATGAAGATCCCCCCGGTTTGCAATACTTTACAGCAGCCTGGTCGCTGCTCCCGGGATTGATGACTGCCAACAGCGTGGTGGCGGCGCAATGTCATCTCCTTGCTGCTGCATATCACTTTTACCTAGTGCGGCCTATGGAGGCATGGAACCTACTTTGCACTACAAGCACCAAACTGCAACTACTTCTTATGGCTCCTAGCCGTATCCCTAGTCACCAGCGAGAACTCGTGGAACGTATTTACTGGAATGCTTTACTTTTCGAAAGCGATCTCCTCGCAGAACTTGACTTGCCTCATTCAGGTGTGGTCCAGTTTGAGGAGCATGTCGGCCTCCCAGGTGGATTCGAAGGAGACGAGTCGGAGCAAGTCGGTCGAGATGAGCTCTGGTACTTCTTGGCCGAGATTGCTCTGCGTCGCTTGCTGAATAGAGTCAGCCACCTCATTTACTCCAAGGACTCTATTGCAACAACACAGAGCCTAGACCCAGTGGTCGCGGAACTCGATTACCAATTGAGTCAATGGTACGAGAGTTTGCCATTGCCACTGCAGTTTCCTTTTACCCGGAATGCCCTGCAAGACCCTGTTCAAACAGTACTTCGCCTCCGATTCTTTGCTTGTCGCACCATTATCTACAGGCCGTATATTCTGGCAGTGCTAGATAATGAGCAGCAAGTTCTGGATCCTGCCGTGAGAGAAAATTGCCACAAATGCTTGGAAGCCTCTATTCGACAGTTGGAGCATATTCACGAACAGTATGTCACCCTCCCCTTTCAAATATTGATCAGTGGAAAACTAACTAGTTACAGTCACGCCGGGCATATGCCATACATCTGGCAAGGGGCTTTGTCGATGGTGTCTCAAACATTACTCATTATGGGTGCCACCATGTCACCATCGCTACTCAATATTCTACTCACACTGGTACCAAGTCGTGAGGCGCTAGACCAAATCATCAACGATGTGGTTGTTGAAGTCGAACGATACGCGACTTTGGCCCCAAGTTTGAGCCTTGCCTCCGAGATGCTCAAAGAGGCTGAAGTGAGACGACGCGCATTCCTCGGCACTCCGTAGGTGCCGGCTGACTTGAGTCGCTTTACCAACGGTACTTGTACAAAGACATTACAAAACAACGACTTGTCACCTACTTGACATGCTTTGTTCTTCTTCTTCAGCTGTCAAGATGACGACGTTACTCAGTAGTAGCGCCGTTGTTCTCTGATCTTGTACGGCTCAGATACGCCCCAACACCGCAATACGACCCAGGGATCTGGGTGACTGTCGCCCCGAGAGACTCTTTCTGGGGGATCATCCTGGACTGCAGTGTTGGGTAATATCATTTTATTGGCTGGTAAAGAACCCAGTACGGTTCACCGGGCCGCGTGGCCGATTGTCAGATCTTGGCTACAAGAAATATCTTCCCAATATTACTCTCAGGATCGAATTGATGTAATGTAGATCATGCATACAAGCTAGCAGAAAGATCTAGCTGGACGTTCTTGGGAGGATTGGCGTCAGATTTCTCACTTCGAATTATCCAAAGAACATGATGACGTCTCTCATGATAGCATCTATACCCGTTTGTTTAATATTGTACTATTAAGAATCATGATTATGAGTAAATAATGAACAGCTGGAAAGTCTTTTGTGTGTTGCTGCTGACTGTGATTGCTAAGATAATGCATATGTTGATCTTTTCTTTACGTAGTATCACGACAACATATTTGGAATGCTCAAATATTGCTGAAACAAGGCAAACGCCACGCCGACAATATCTTCTCAGCTTCATGATGTAATGCATGCTCAGAGCTCTGACAAGACTGCATAGTAGGCCCCGAGCTATGTCTTTTGCAATCAGCGATCAGATGGGTGTCGGAAGAATTGTCCTATAAGACTTAAGAAGCCAAAATAAAGTAGCCTAACAGCTCCTCTAAGCTAGCGTAAGATGATCAAATTATTTCGTCTCTTATGCTTTCGGGAGCCGATTCTTCTGACACCCTGACGGCGATGTCCCGCCACCACGCAGATAGAGTGCGGGGGAGAATAGACCCTGCAGATTCTGGAAGAAATATGTTAAACCCGAGGCCGGGCAAAGTCAATGGGATCGGCAGGGACGCCGTCACTATTGTGCCGTTCAATGACCGCCCGGGACCGTCATGGCTGCCGGACCGGGCCGAGACTATGACCCACACGAAGAAATGGCCGGCATGGACCGGCGCAATGGACGTGAATCAACCCCACGCTCGGCATCGTCTCTTGAAGCATAGACCAGATCAGATTAGACTTTTGGGGGACGTTTATTTGAATAGAGTTAAGCGGCTGGAGTCGACGTCAACGATAAGCTTGTTGCTAGTTTATCACTCTTGCTTCAGAACGGTAGTGAGCGATGACGGAAGTCGAATCTTGCCACGATGATGATATCGGCTTCTATTTGTCTCAGATAAAACGATAGCCAAAAGCATGATTACTTGCAGGAATCTAGTGGCACTTGCATTTTATGGACAGCCCAAGCATGTAGGCTATCAGGTGGGCGTCAAAAAAAAAATGTCCTCCAAGGCTTAGAGTACAGAAATAAAGAATCCTAAACGCAAGCCTAAGCGGGCATAAAATGACCAAATGATTTCGTCTCTTATGATCTATCTAGATGGCCAATTCTTCTGACACCCTGCGGCTATCAGGCGGTTGAATCATGTCTCTTGAGTTCCCAGTTTGACCGTGTGGCTCCAGCCACGTGACATCACACCGACAAAAACTGATCATCCACAGTCTATCTTGGAACGATGCCAGCCACCCGCCAAAAAAAAGAATATTGTTAGACAGGTTTGACGTCTGTCCTTCACTCGTTTTTGTCTTGAGCCCTAATAAACACTCGTATGATCTGAATTCAGCTCGTACGGTGTGTTGTGAGAGGGGTCTTGTTGAAGTACGAGCACGACCCTGTCTCCTATCATAACGCAGGGTCTGAGAGCTCAGTCGCTAATTCAAACGACCAAGCCAAACCAAAACCACATCGGTCGACATAACCCTGGCCAGTCCAAGAACCCACCCACGCGGGGGAGGGGCACTTTGATTCGTTTCTAGGTGCCTGATGCGGATGCGTGAGGAGGAGTTAAGTAAGGTGAGGTGACTTATTTCACGCTTGATACTTGGATCTGCCGCGTTATCCTGCGGTAGCATAGGAAAAGCAAAAGCAAACTACGGAGGTTGAGAAACGTTACTCAAGGGGTTTCATCTCTCTCGTACTAGACTATTTCATTTTCTTCTTTCCTTGCTTTCTTTTCCTTCCCTTGTTCAAGGTACTACCTAGACTAAAGTGTCTTGACGCCTGGCCAAATTGGATCTCCATTTCTTTAGATGTCTCGCGGCCCAACTTGTAAGGCACCATCAGAGCAAACGAACATCCACCATACATTTTTCTCGCCCCAGCTCCAACTCGATTCGACTCGAATCGCTCGACGCGACGCTGCAAGCTGCGGTTGCCATGCATGATCAGCCCCCCGACTCCAATCATATTTGGGGGGTGCAACTGCTCACGCAGCGTGGACTTCGTTGAGTGGCCGACTGCTCGTCATCAACGACTACTTTGACCTGCCCGTGGCATTCCGACATATAAACTAGTCCTCCTTAGGACACCATCTTTGAACCGAACGCACTTCGCTGTGCTGTCCTGCGTTGTGCTGTGCCGTGGACCAGCGCCCTGTCCCCTTCTGGGTCCTGCAGGAGTGAGCCCTCTAGGAGCTCACAGGCCCCTCTTCGAAAATGAGGCTAGGAGGATACCATCGAGACGTCCCTGATCAAGAGGCCCGACTTCCACTCGTGCGTCGCCGGCCCCTCCGCTCTGAATCTCACGATTGGTATGGCCCAGGTGACGTCGCGCCCTACTACCACAACCCAATGCCCCATCGGACACGAGTCGACGAACTACAAAGGCCCAACGGAGGTACACCCAGGGGATATTCAAGGAGCATGAGCCTCGATGCATACCCTCCGCCTACCATGCCCATGCCGCCAGCACCACACCTGATGCGGGCTTCTACAGATGTTTATAAGAAACGCCCGCAGCTATCAATCTACGAAGCCGACGAAGACGATGAGGACGATGAACGTTGGCCGTCCATGAAACCGCGGGGTAGAATTCCCGAGCCTGCAAGGCCCCGTCGGCGGGTGCAAAGAAGGGAGCCAACACCCGAATCGACACCATCGACAGAGAGCGAGGAGGAGAGTGAAAGCGAGAGTGAAAGTGATAGCGAGGATGATAGCGACAATGACCATATAGAGGTCGTGGTGGAAGAGGAGGAGGAGAGGAAACATAGACACCATCACCATCGACACAATCGACGGCCCAGCCCAGACGATTACCTCAGCTCGCATGATGAGAAGAGGCCACCACGAAGACGAAATAGAATACCATCACCATCTACATCTGACGATAGACAACAAATACGCCGATACCGTCATGCGTCTTCTGAAAGAGGGTCACCAGATCGAAGACCTGCTTTGAGACGAGAAATGACCGACACGCCAAGATACAGTCTACCAACGCGATTTGGCAGTGTGCTTGATTCTTCTAGGCCACCCGTTGCTTCTAGGAGGTGCGTATGTTACAATTAATGTTTACTCACAAGACTAACGAAAACTTCAGGACACAAAAGGTTGTCGAGTCACGCGAAATTGTTCGTGACGGCCGTCCTCGGAGAATAGTAGAGACAGTTGAAATTTCGAGAGAATCTTCAAGACGTCCTCCTAGCATGGCGGGCAGTGCATTTGGATCATCCAGAAACAGTTCTCCCGACCGACCCCGCTCAATGTGAGTGACCCATATCACATTTTGCTATCTACTTTCTAACATAATATTCCAGCCGTGATTGCAAAGTCTGTTTAGACGAGGTTCCCGCATCAAAATGCCCCAAACTAGAATGTGGTCATCGAATATGTCACAGCTGTTTGAAGAAGCGGTTCAAGCAGTCAATGACAGACTCTGGACAGATGCCTCCGACATGCTGCACTGAAGAACCAATTGGTCTGGAGCACGTTGACAAGCTTTTCGACCCTGTTTTCAAGAAGATATGGAACAAGAAATTTGTGGAATATTCTCTGAAAAACAGGCTGTACTGCCCTTCACGACGATGCGGGGAGTGGATTCGACCAGGCGAGATCTACCACGATCGCGAGACGGGGCGAAAGACCGCTCGCTGCGATCAATGCAACACAAAGGTTTGCGTGTCATGCAATGGCAGGTGGCACTTCCAGCCTAAGTGTCCCAGGGATGAGGAAACAGCCAGGTTTCTGGCCAAGATCAGAACCGAAGAGCAGAAGAGATGCATCAGATGTGATGCTACAGCTCAGCTCAGAGATGGCGATAATCATGCCTTGTGGTAAGTGTAGTCATTACGAGTTTTTCGAGGTGGTTTCTAACATGTGACAGTCGATGTGGTACAGAATTTTGCGTCGTTTGTGGAGAGAAACCCAAGAGATGCGATTGCCCATGGTTCGACGCTGATATTCCCGAGTCTGATCACGAAGAAAAAGCGATTACACGTCGAGACAGAGACGAAATTCAAGTCTTCCGCGAAGGTAGCACCACAGAAGATTCCCGAGGCCCGCGACGACCACGAGGAAAGCAGCCACGGCCGCATGTTTACGACGAAGAAATCATCTTGCGTCAACAAGACGACCGTGACGATGAATTGATGCGCAGACCTCGCTACAACGAATACGATGTCGTGGGTGCTCCAGAACCACCCACCTCCCATTATGCGGGGGACAGCCCCAAGCGTCTAGGACGCAGAGTCGTCGGTGGTGTTCCATCCTCGCCAAGCCAGCCAGAATTTGAGAGAGGTTCTCGTGTCGGCAGAGGAGGGTACTACGGAGGACGTATGGACAGGCGAAAGGTAGAACGACATCCAGAAGATCGCTACGAAATGGAACCTCCAGCCATGAGACCACCGCCTATGGGAATGCCACCTCCAGTTCTGGAGGAAGGATACCGTGGAGGAGCTGGACCTTTGATCGTGGAGCGAGATCCCAATACCTACGACGATGACGATTCATACTACAGCCACAGCTCACGTAGCCGAAAGGGCCGGCGACGTAGCGACGCACGCAAGTCCTCCGAACTCGCCGGTCTTAGCGGACGCGGCTCGGGAATGGGACGAATCGACGTCTGGCGGAAGTTTGTTGAACCCGGTGACCCGGAAGGCGAACTAGGACCAGCAGTAATGGCTGCTTGAAAAGAAATCCAACCTGCTTTCATATGATGATTGACGAGACAAACGAACGATTTCTTAGACTATCTGGTATCTCTCGTTTAAAGATTGCACATAGTGTGTTTTTTTGTATCATAGTCCAAACTGCGTATTCTCTTTCGTTTACGGGAAATGGAAACTTTGCATAATTTATGGGAAAGATATATTGGGAGGTAGCCAGGATGTTTTTGACGCAAAGGCCAACAGAACTCAACAATGGAGAAGCCATTCTAGATGGATCGCATGACATGGCATTGCATGGATGATATGATGGTAGGGGCATAAGCATAAACATACTATACATAAGCAAGCAAGCATCAGCATTAGGTGTCAGACTTTACTTGATGTCATTTAGCTGTTTCTACATAAACTATGCATTTCTTCATACATATTTAGTCCAGTCCATTTGAATGAAGTCATCATCAAGAAAAGCCGCGAGCAAGGAACTGACGGAATGGAGTCGTCTAGTAAGCGGCACTGGAGCTTTCGTTAGGCGCTCTGGCGCTGAGAAACGCCGTGAGCTGTTTCCGATCGGCACAAGTGGATGGAATGAATGCCCAACAGAAACACACAAGATCCACCGCAAGCAGCACCAGCTGATCACTAAAAAGCTTTCTACAGTGGCTCATCCCCTAAAACAAACCGCCTTGCCCTGCCCCGCCAAAGGAGTGATGTCGACGGCCAACCTTGATTGGCTTTTCTCGGTTGCCAATGACTTGTTAGGTCAGGAGCGAGATTGGGGGACCAGGGCGAGCTTGCCGTCATTGTACATGCATTCATTACATGTGCAGTTCCATTCTAGACCCTTTTTCTGGTCTTATCATTGTCACTGCTGCTTTTCCAACTCGGCTCCTTCGGTCGAGGCCTCTTTCACTACCATCTTTTGTTCTCTGGAGTGAGGCTTTTCGACTTTTACTTTGAGCGCAGTTTCGAATTATAGGGCAGGACATGGTGACGTCAAGCCTTACCGCCGTCTGATATACAATACCAAAAGTCTCGCGATAAAGTCCAAAGAAGCACGTGCAGTCTCTCGAATCGACATTTGTTCCACGCGCCTCTTATCTTACGAGTTTATTTTCGACGCCGGTGCTGCGCTGCGCCGAGATGCTTCTACTCCATCAGGTCGGCAGCCTGAAAACTGGCGAAGTCGTCCGCTACACCATCACATACATACCGTCGCAAGACCGCATCTTACCGTCTCCCGAGAAGCTCTACCTCCGGGTACGCAACACTTCAGCCATCGCTCTCCGCGCCGCTTTCGTACACGGACCGTATACCCTCTGTGCCGCCGCTTATCCTGCCGGCTACAATCCCAACGAGAAATTTGAATACCCTGAGCGTTATGGAGTCCCCGAATTTGAGCCCATGGTCAAGGCGGGCGGTTCTTGGGAGTGTGAACTTGTGGTGCCAGTTACCATTCGACAAAGTGCTGGATTAGGAAGTCATGGTGGTTTTGGAAAGGGGCCGTCCCATGACCATGAGAGTGCTAGCTGGATTGTTGAGGTTTCGTCACAGATCCTTTTCTCGACATCGGCTGCTGTTGGTTTCGAGGTTCTGCTGGCTCGCGACAAGAAGTCTTTAAGCTTGGGCAACTCGAGTGCAGTGGTCAATGGCCAGGCACAAGTTGCGCAGCCTGGAAAAATCAGCGATCATCAGCAAGGCGTGGGGGCTAAGGATGGACACCATCCTGCGCAGCCTAAAGGTGTATTTTCTCGAGCGATTCAAGTTAAGGTCGAAGATACTGCAACATTATGGAACACACCTAGACTTCCAGGCTGGGATGATCAAGGTGATCCTGAAAAGCGTGAAGGCCCAGACCAACACGTAGAGAGTGTATCCAAAACTGGCGACCCTGAAGCAAAAGACGATAGCTCAGAACCACAAAAGCCGAAACAGAAGCAAAAGAAGGTCCACATGGTGGTTCTAACG
Organism: Fusarium caatingaense; assembly: GCA_013624355.1. Classification (NCBI taxonomy): domain Eukaryota; kingdom Fungi; phylum Ascomycota; class Sordariomycetes; order Hypocreales; family Nectriaceae; genus Fusarium; species Fusarium caatingaense. The sequence goes on from JABKKP010000221.1 coordinate 90,364, forward strand.
CATGGCCTCCACAGCAATCTTGGCGCAGATATGCTATTCATGAAGGAGAGCATAGATGCAACTGTCAAGCAAGCCAAGATCGATGCCAAGGCACGGCGGGCCCGGGAGCGAGCCGAGAGGAAAGAATCGGACAACGGTCTTGCTCAATCAGATTCTTACAATACAAAGGATCAGGATAGGGTTGAAGGTGAGGATGATGAATCAGACGACGATGAAGAGGTTATTGTACGAGGCTATTCAGGCAATTCGACAAAGACCGAGCGCGGGATTAAGTATCTTGGAAAACGACTCGCTAGATACGTGTTGTCCATGACATACCCAGATCAGCCTTTTCTTCCAACAGGAAAGGGGATGGCTGAAACTTTAACCCATACGTTCGACAAGCATGATCCTCAGCAGAAGGCAGTGCATGCCCACAGTTCGATTCATCTCGGCAAAGATGGGGCACATTTGCGCCAGGCAGAGCGGCCATACAAGATTACAAGTATAAGTTTCATTGCTCACTCTCTCGGTGGACTTGTACAAACCTACGCCATTGCGTATATACAGAAGCACTCGCCACAATTCTTCGACCTCATCAAGCCTATCAACTTTGTTGCTTTGGCTACTCCTTTCTTAGGGTTGAGCAATGAGAATCCCTTATATGTCAAGTTTGCTTTGGACTCTGGCCTTGTCGGCAGGACAGGCAAAGATCTTGGTCTGACCTGGAGAGCACCAACAATTGCAAGAAGCGGCTGGGGTGCTATTGTAGGAAACTTGGGCGAAACGGCACATAAGAAGGTCTACGGCGATTCGCAACCCGAGTCGAAACCACTCTTGAGAATCCTACCAACAGGACCCGCACACACAGCACTAAAGAAGTTTCGCAACCGAACTGTGTATTCCAACGTGGTCAACGATGGTATTGTACCACTACGTACAAGCTGTCTGCTCTTTTTGGATTGGCAGGGACTTGGACGTGTTGAGAAGGCTCGACGAGATGCCGGCCTGGTCGAGACTGTTGTTGGTTTTGGATGGTCCGAGTTGACAGGTACCGCCCAGGGCAATGCTCGCCAAAGGCAGATTATGTCGGGAGAGCGCTCGGCAGGTCAATCTGGTACCTCATCACCCCGAGATACTCATGAAAACATGCGTGAAGTCCCGCAGCCGCCTAGCTCGGTAATGGTGGATGATGACCGGGCGAGCTTGCGGTCTGTGACAACACCATATGGTGATGAGGCGCCATCCGACTCGGCTGATTCAGGCAACGCTGATTCGAGTGCCAGCGGGCCATTGTCAGGGTTCTTTAACTTTTTCAAGAGCAATGAGCCACCTAAGCCTCAAAACGTGTCACCGAAGCAGAAGAGGATATTTTCTAACAGCCAAACTCTGAAGGGCCAGGTCGATGGTCAAGGTAATGAGTCTGCTGAATCGGACTCATCTAAACCATCCAAGGTCACAACTGGGCACGAGCACGAAGATGAGGTGTCAGCTCCCCCAAGGACGACTGTTTTCGAATCAGCCAGTGACCTTCTCAACCCAAAGGTACCTGATGTTGAGTATCTCATTGATCCATCTAAACGACCACGAACCATCTTTCACGATCGTATCTATCACCCATCCGACATACCAGGGCCGCCATTGAAGAAGCGACCCTCAACATTGGTTAGAAGGAACACTGGCCAACGACAAAACTCGATAGGGCAGGCTTCAACAAGTAGTGCAGGCTCCAATCCATACCCGTCTGTGAACCGTGAGGACAGCTCATTATCATCAAAAGACTACGATGACACAGCGCATACGAATCCGGACAAGGATGCACACGAAGTTATTGATACATCCAACATGCGTGTTGAGGAAAAGATCGCAAGAGCCTATCACAAAGACTTATCCTGGAGGAAGGTGCTCGTCAAGGTCGAGCCGGATGCTCATAACAATGTCTTTGTCCGACGCATGTTTGCCAATGCTTATGGATGGCCTGTAATGAAACATCTGGTGGATGCTCACTTTAGCGACTCGGTAACCGCCCGCCTCCGCATGGAGGATGAGGACAACAAAGAGCGAGCCCGCAACATGAACGAGCCACCAGATGCGCATGGAGCAGAGCTCAAGAAGAGTCGGGACAACCTTGCAAACATGACCCGAACAGACAGCGAGTCTCGGGAGGCCCTCGATAAGGTATCGGACCTACCCAAGGCAGCAAGGTCAAAGCGAAACAGTGACTCCTCTACGCATCAACGACCAAAGGTCGAGCGGGCCGATTCCGTGAACTGGAGCGACCGGGACTGGCATGATAGTGACAATGACAGTGATCTAGACTTTGGAGGAGAACCACCAGCCCCAACGACGCCGTCGGCACTCAGTCCGCAAGACAAGGGCAAAGAGGCGCAGGGGTCATCGGG
>JABKKP010000222.1:0-57409 GCA_013624355.1 Fusarium caatingaense
TCTTGGCTCAAAGGGTCTGCTTCTGAGGGGAGTCTGTTAGCCCCTTATCTAACTTAACCCGCAACTAATCCAAGGTACTGCCAATATAAATAAATTTATATAGCAAAGGAAGTACCTCAAAACTGGCTTAAATACACTTTCCAGATTAGATACATCTTTAGCTCCAATTATAGCCAGCAGAACTATCCTGCATTTAGCTAAGAGGACTATTCTTAAAACAAGAGATATTCAGCCTTACACACAAAATAAGTAGAAAAAGAAGTCCTTCTGTTCGCGAGTCAATGATCCATATCCGAGTCAGTAACCCATTTGTTAGTCAATGACCTATTTGCTAGTCAATGACCCATTTGCTAGTCAATGACCCATTTGCGAGTCAGTAACCCATTTGTTAGTCAACGACCCATTTGCTAGTCAATAGCCAAGGTTACCGGACGAGTGGTGATGGCTTATCAGCTCACCATGCGTAAATAGACTGGTGGGGAACGGCAACTCCTGCCGCATTGTTAACCCTTGGCGGTCCCCGCGGCGGCGCTATGCGTATCAGCCCGCATAGCTGAGCCATGCAGATCAATCCACTACAGAGTATGTTGAGAAGAAACTTACTGATAATTACACAACGGTGCTTCTGAGAAAGGAGCCCTAATCCTTGTATGTATAGTCTGTTCCACGGTATTGGGATCACGTGTTTTGGCAACGGATTTCAACTTCGTCCCGGTCATTGTAACATGGAGGACCCATTTTATACTTCCCTTTGAACAAGAAGCGCTTTCTAAGGAGTTAACTTTGCATCCTGCCTCCCTACTTCGACCACAATATTCTTTTATAGAGCGAATTAGCTTCACGCAAAAGCTTTACATGTACGTTGGACGATTGCCAACATAAAGCTTAGAGAATGGTTCCAATGACAAGGAATGTTCTTCGAGATGCATCATATGATAACTACATTGAATTTTGAAATCTTTTCCAACAGTGCCATCGGACTATTATGAAAGCTCTCCGAGGCCAGGTACATCAAACTTGGAGGCAAGATAATTTGGATCGACCTTGAACTGAAGAGTTACAGTGAAGAAATCCTGCCAGAGTATGGCTGGGGTGTTGGGCATCAGTCCTGAGGATTTCACTGTTAGTGGGCCTCAAAGTGACGCTGATGCATGGGAACGTCACCGAGCCAGGGTTCCGTAATAGGCTTAAAAGGTTCTCCAGGCGAAACATGCCCCAGTCAGTGAATGCTTGATTTGACAGGCAGTCTAGGAGAACCCTGTACTGGTTCATGGGAATCAGTAAGGCGGACTACGCTTGGTGACGTTTATGGAGTAAGCTTGGGATGACAGCTGCAGATCACTCTCCAGAATTTGTTTCCCTTTGTTGCTTACTATTTGGTTGTTCTGGGACGGCCAATGTTCGTGGTCAAGGTTCGTTGCACGATATTGTTCATCCTGAAGGTTTATCATTTCTATCTAAACCGTAAGGTTAGTGTGACTCACAGATATGCGTGCTAACGTGAGTAGAAATATTTTCTCCCAGATCTCAGAATTCAGGGTGACACCGCCTGGTACAGATGGGAAATGAGCCAACATGTCGATGCCACCTCACTGTGTTGGCTTGCGACGTTAAGAGGGTAGCATTGCTCGCGGGGAAGATTAGGCGACTAGAAGGTTACATTGAACGCCGGAGAAAAGGGCAGGATCAGCACAATACCTGGAAATTTACGATCCTTGTAGCTCAGAAAGAAAGGTTCTTCTTTTCAAGATCCCCTTTGCATGTCATCATCTCAACAAACGGCGAACCCGAGTTTCTGGTAATATTGAAACGTTTTAAGGACCCTCAATCAATCTCTCAGCCCTGTATGTATGCTCAATATGCAGAAGTGGTCTGACTTTTACTTTTACATTCCTAGTCAGTGGATCATTGTTGGGGCTGTCGATCGAGTCCTCTAACCGCTCTCGGTGTATAATACCACAGGATCCTTGTTCAAGATACAAGGTCAAGATAGGGTTCCAAACGGCCCGCTCGATAGCGCCAGCGGCGTCAGTGCACAATTGCAAGTCTTAATATCCCGAGCCCTGTGAGTAATTAACGAAGTATTGTCAAAGGAACGTGTAGTGAAGAGGCTTTTTGGCAACAGGGACAAGGGACCGTGGTTGACAGACAAGGGTTGCGGATGAAAGGAAACTGACTTTGAAGGGGCAAAAGGTAAAATATTGTAGTATAGAGTGAAACAATACGACAGAATCAATCACGGCTTGATTCATGGAGAGAGTTTTGTGTATTGAGGAATGGTATACGGTAAGATGCTTACGATCGGGGTAGTTGAGCAACTAAAAAGCTTTACTATGTACAAGCACAGGTGAGGTTAACCCTGGGCTCACACTTCTCTCTCCGACAACTGGAGAACGTGCTGCAATTACCCTAAACGCAAATAGTGGCCTCACAGGCACACATGCACATATTGAACACCACTCGTTTGTCCCACGTTGTCATCGTAGATGTTCAACACATTGACTACCTTTTAATTACATTTTAAGCCCGCAGCGAGCGGCAACAAAGATCTTTATCTGTATACTAATACAACCATTTTTGGAAAAGGAAACCAAAAGCAAGAGAAAACACACCTTAGCTAGCCCTGCAAGTCTAACGCCTAATGCCTGGTCTATTGCGTAGCATGCACGTTGGTGGTGCTTACATTGGTAGCAGGATCTGGACCCTTGCCAATCAGACTCCGCTCATCAAGCTCATAGTAAGACTTGTTATCCGTCTTGGAGCGCGTGGCCCGGCTTCCAGGCCAGCTGCCAGCGCTCTTATCAAGGCTAGAGTCCTTGTTGGAGCCCGTGATGCTCATCTTTGAAGCTATCGTAGCCATCGCGTTGGGCCAGAAATGCTTGCAAAGGTGGCGGATAGCCGGCAGACTGGCGCAGACCATGCCAAGCTCTGTTTCCCAAATGGACCAGATGGTGACTTCAACGTATTCCCCTGTTATTGAGATTAGTACCAGACGTGAGAATGTGAGATGTGATGACTTACATGTTGGGTTTGTCGTTTTACCAAGGGTGATAAGGAAGGGCAGGCGGATGATACTGAAGACGGTGACACTGACGAATAGGGTTAGCTCAGACCGAGGACCCATTCCTGGACATGGGGGACCTACACGATACCAAGAGAGAACATGACGAACAGCTGAGCCTTTTGACGATGCTTGACTTGCAGCTTCATCAAGTGAGGCAAAGGTAAAAGCAGGATGACAATATCGCAGACCATGTTAATACCACCAAAAGCATAAGTCTGCGAGTTGAGGTCGTTGCAGTGACCCTTGTGCTCCGCATCCCAACTGGTCCAGTTGTAGCTCGCGGGCAAACACTGGAGGGCTGTTGTAATCATAGTCGCGGCGCCACAGAGGGCCACGAAAATCCCAATCATCAGTGTCAACTTCTTGAATTCTGATGTTGTGAAGATGCCACGTAGAAAGAAGAGAATGGAGAGCTTGGTACTGTACAGATGAACACTGTACATGATCTGATCGATCCAGAACAATTTCAGCAATTCGTACAAGCGATCAAAGGGAGTGATGTCCCAGATGTTCAGACCGAACCCAAGATCAGCGACTAGGGAATGTTAGCGAAAGTTTACATCGGCCACGATAAGAAACTTACGTCTGCAAGCAAGCCATATGTACGGTACTGTAGCACACTATGGAAATGTCAGTGAATATGTTTAAAACGAGATTTGGCCAACCTACAGCTGCTATCATGATGAAATAGTCATCAATGCCCAACTTGCCGAGGATAGTAACCTTGGAGTAGATCCTGAGTATCACCGCGATCTCAGCAATGATACATGCTATAATAGCATTGAGTCTGAACTCCATCTGCTTGCTCTGGACTGGAACACCACACGCCATGTTCTGGACTCTCATCAAAGCTTAAATCATCAGTATGTATCCAAGCCTTCATCGAAAATGTCAACTTACTCAATGAGTCCTTGACTGTACACTTCTCCAGAACACAAGCTTGCGTCAAGCTAGCGAATGTCGGGTCAGTGCAGAGACATGTCGTGTTTGTCATGGAGCATGGTGACTTTGGCAGTGCTTGTTGCACACATTTCAGCTGCCAAGCATGTTAGCAAGGGCATGCATTGCATGAGGGTGAAGGCTGACTGACATCGCAGGCGGGTATCTGTGCCGCCAGATCTGCAAAGCTGGCAGCATTGGCAAAGGCCGATAGAGCCGTGGCTACCAGGAGGGAAAGGGAAAGGAAACGCATGATTGAGGATAACTGAGTCTAAGGATCCAAGTTTGACAAGTCGAGACCAGCTAAAGTATCACCACGCAATACGAGTAAATGAAGCTGCCACCATCTTTATAACCATCATCTCTTTCGTAAAGCTTTAGCACTAAGCCCCTGAGGATAATAACTACCGATAAGGTACCTGTGTCCAGGCTGTTGGGACCGAGGTGAATGTGGACCATAGTAATTGACATTGCCTCTACAGCCGTTACATGTTGCATTGCACCGAGAGTACTATCCATCCAAGAAGAAGCACAATAACATTATCCGTAACTAACCACGCCAATGACGACGCTTTGTGAAGGGATTTCATTACGGTCCTTGCGACAGAAAGCTACTAGAACGAAAACGCCCAAGCTAACAGACTTTTGAAACGGCCGGCCTAGTGTTCCAATGACCCGGCTACAATGACAGGGTAGCATTCTAGCACCAACGGCCGAAGATCATTATCTCTCCTTGGACAAGCATCCCTAACCCTGGGACCATCAAGTGTTGGTGTGGAGAGTTCCTTGGTGGACCAGGGAGTGCACCCCTGCCACTACCCGCTCCCGCTACCACACTAAGGAGTAACGGTTCAGGAATACAACGTGGAGTGCCCTGTTAGTTGGTAAGTTGACCCACGCTCTTGATTAACTGCCGGCACTTGGGTTGGTTCAAGCGTTGTTCCCCCCGCCTCTACACGAGCATTCGAAGTGGATTCATGCTGCAATGGAGTCAGTAGACGATACGACATGGTCCTACAAAGACAGGGCTCGTCTTACGAATTTTGCAGAAGGAAAGCCCTGTCGGGTCTTGAAGCTAATGTACGTAGAGTGACGCCCAACCTCGAAAGGGGTTGAGTTTACCCATGACCTGTCAAGTTTGAGAGATTGGCGATGATCAATTGCTGTCTCGGGACTTTTTGGTTCTTGGACAGGGCTGTCACGAAGAGGAGGCACCAGTTAAAGCTCAACAGTCTGTCGACATACGTAGTACTTTGACTAGGTTTCTCATATTAGCAGGAATCTAGTAGGAAACACCGGAACCAAGACCCGTTTCCTAGTTTCATGTCGGTCACTACTGTGAAGGGCTAATGTTTCCCTGACTAGAACGGATCCGCCATTTTCGAATGCCATGATATCCCTGTTTCTAGAGTCCGCCAGACGCGACTCACTGCATTCTAACTCATCTCGCTCTATTGGCTGATCAAATTCAGGAGAGTCGTCCGGGCCCGAACCTTTGGTAGCGCTTGCGTATGATGGCACTCAGTTCCCGGGTCCTCGGCGTTGAGCGTTATTGCGATAATCATGACTCTCCTTTCACCTATTGTTATTTAAACAGAACATCTATCTATCTTGAAGTCCACTGACAAATGAGCAACTTCTCATTCGCATTCATTCCTTAATTGACTTATTGTCTGTTCGTTCCTTTTGAAACCATTCGCTCTTTACTACCTTAATTGTCAAGTTGTCAATAATATGAAGCCCTTTACTCTTGCCACAGTGGCCACGGCCCTGCTTTCCAACCAGGCTGCTGCGCTGCCCACTCTTGACCCCGACACTCCCATTCCTCTCAACGCCTTCAAGTTCAACCCTCGAGATGGACAAGATCCTCATCTTGGCATCGACCCTGAGCTCATTCGCAAGTTTGCTTCTCAGGCTCCTCCCAACCTTGGAAAGCGAGTCATCGACTTTGACCCTAAGAAGCAACTTGTTGATGTCCACGGAGATCATGAGTTCAAGGCTCCTGACTGGGACGCTGGTGAGGTTCGAGGACTTTGCCCTGGCTTAAACACTCTTGCCAACCACAACTACCTTCCCCGCAACGGTGTTGCCACTGTAAGTCACTATACCATACTATGCACTTCAATGTACTGACTCCAAATCCAGTTCACCCAGTATGTCACTGCCGTTGGCCGAGTTTGGGGTATGGCTCCTGACATGTCTGCCCTCCTGACCACTCTTGGTGTTGTTCTTGGTGGCAACCTCTTCGCTGTTTCCCAGGGTGGCTGGTCCAAGCACATGAACAACAACCTGCTTGGTCTCCTTGGTACTCCCCGTGGTCTCAGTGGCTCTCACCCTTTCTTCGAGGTTGATGGCAGCCCTACCCGAGGTGACCTCTACGACCCCATTGGCGACAACAACAACATGAACATGTCGTACTTCATGGACCTCTACAACCTCCAGAAGGATGCCAAGGACCCCCACTACAGCATCGAAGTTCTGTACGAGCACAACAAGAACCGCTGGCACCAGACCATTGCCACCAACCCCTTCGCCTGGTTTGGTCCTGCCAGTGGTTGGCTTGTGCGTGCTAGCCCTTACTCTTTCACTGCCCGCCTCGTTGCCAACCGTTCTGCCGAGCACCCTGATGAGGGCCGTCTTAGCAAGGAAAACCTCAAGTCTTTCTTCTCTGTTTACGGACCTGAGGACAACATGACCTACGTCGTCGGCCATGAGCGTATTCCTGAGAACTTTTACCGTCGCCGCTACACTGACTACGGTATCGCTGCCAACGCCCTCGACATTGTCACCCACAGCCATCCTGAGGTTCTCAGCATTGGTGGCAACACTAACGGTGTCAACACCTTCGTCGGTATCAACATCGATGACCTTGCTGGTGGTATCCTAAACGGCAAGAACCTTCTTCAAGGCAACAACTTGGTCTGCTTCGCTCTCAATGCCATCAAGACTGTCACCCCCAACGCTGCCTCTTCTCTCTTCGCCACCCTGACTTCCGTTACCGACATTGTCTTCGCTGCTCTCGAGCCTATCATGGGTGCTATGGACTGTGCTGTCTACGACGACCTCAGCGTCAACGGAACCAACTGGTTCGACTTCAACAAGGAGACATACCCTGGCTTCAAGAAGGCTGGAGGCGGTTGGTAAACTGGGTCAATTCCTGTAGCTAGTGCTCTGGGGTTTAGCATGCGGAAACGTGCCACTGTATTAATACTTCGTAATGTTCATATTATAATAAACAGCCTCAGGGCAATTACATAGCTGCCAATCAGGTTTCCAATATGATCTATCCGTGATGATATGAAAGTTAAATATCAGATGTATAAGTGAACTCCACTCCATCATAAGACCTAAGTCTAGCTGCTACAGCCTTTCCCGCACTTGACCCAGAACTTTCACTAGTCCCGGGTGCAGTTGATCCACAGATGTACAACCAAGTAAACGCATGTTGCGCTCCAGCTCATCTTTGTAAATCCGTATCGCCTTCTCGACTCCCTTCTGTCCATAACCAGCCATAGCATACAAGAACGGACGGCCTATTCCAACGCCTCGAGCCCCCAAGCACAACGCTTTGAGAACATCAGATCCCCTACGGATCCCGCCGTCGATGTAGACTTCGATCTTATTCTGCAGCCCGCGTTCTCTTAGTGCAGGCATGACCTCAGCCAGCACTTCAATCGGAGGTTCAGAATACTCCATCTGACGGCCACCATGGTTTGACAAAATCACAGCCTCCACGCCACATTCGGCCGCTTTGACAACATCCTGTACCCTCTGTACTCCCTTTAAAACGATGGGCATCTTGGTTATGCTTCGAAACCACGGGATATCATCCCAACTCAAAGTCGAGTTCATGATCAGGGAAGGATCCAGCTCAGTTGCCGGAGCGTCTTCGAACTCATCGTCTTCATCAGACTCACTTTGCTGCAGACGCAAGACCCTTTCCCGGCTTCCAAGGTGGGGGTTATCGACCGTGATACACAGCCCTCTGCAGCCGTTTTTCTCGGCATTCTCAATAGCTCTTCTAGTCACATTTCTATCTTTCTTGACATACACCTGGAACCATTGGGTTCTATCGGGTTCTATCGCGCTTGTGATGTCTTCCAGTGGGAATGAAGAGTACAGTGGTATCATTTGGATGATATCATGCTTATTGCTCGCTCGTGCTAGGGTCACTTCGCCGTCGGGGTCACCCAGCTTCGCGTGCGCAGTGGCTGAGATGTAGATTGGAGCGGACGTGCGTGAACCGAGCAGGACTGTCGAAATATCCACTCGTTCCACATTGACCATGACTTTGGATCTGAAGCGTATTTGCTGGAAGGCTGTATTGTTTTCCCGAAGGGTCTAATACTGTCAGTAGGCCTATCGTAGGCCCTCGAGAGGAGGTCTGAGTACTTACAAACTCGTCATCTGATCCGGTAGAGTAATAATTCCAAGATGTTGGCTTCATTATGTTCCGAGCTACAATCTCGAAGTCTGATATGCTGATGCAGTGCGATAGCTTGGGCTTGCGATAGAGACTGGTCTGGTTGGCTTCTGGCTTCGGTTCTTCGCTTGTGGTCACAATTATCTCAACATCTCCAAGATGCTTAGATGGCTCTAGCCACTTATCAAGCACATCGGTTGAATGGATAAGATCAAAGTCTCCCGTAGAGTCTTTTCCCTGTAGGTAGTCATCAGAGCTTGAAGCGTGATTTTATGCACCAAGGCACCTACTGCATTTTTCAGGATGACTTTTCTACCTCCCGGGTGGTCTTCAGTCACGGTTTAGCAATGTTTGGAATAGTCTCTTAGCTTATGACATACTTGGGAGAAACTCAGTAAGGTCATAGACTTTGTTCTACGTTACGGTCAGTAGAGTCCCCGCCGTTGAGTGAGCGATTTTACATGTATGATAAGCCAACATGACTTGGCACTATTATGTTTTGCGACTTCAAAAGGATGTAGTGCCATGTTCTTTGATCAAGCCCAAGAATAGAAAGGGCTGGCGATTTGTGGCGGTTGTGAGATGAGATGATTCGTCTAATGCAGGAACAGCTTCAGCGTAAAGACAAATCTTACCTCACTCAAAAAGCTTTGACCTGATTGGTTGATCAGCCTGAATTCGGATTGGTTATCGATATGAACACGAAAATATTCCCGGACTAATTCCGCATGAAGAGATGGTAGCTTGACGATGCTACAAAACCACGTCATAGACTTGAGGATTTTCTAGATTATTCATGCTGAGTAATTCGCCCACTAGCGAGTCGTTTCAAGCATTTCCGTATCATAGTTGTGCCACGTTTACGTAGGTTGCTTTCAGTCCACTGGAATCTCATTCCACAACTGCAATCGAATCTGGGAAGATTCTAGCGTTGTCCGATGAAATGTTTCTAACGTTATGCCGAAGCCATGCCTCGGTAGTTGTGCGCCGCTTCAGGCATCATCGCCGTCGACTATGCCAGAATTGTGGCCATAAAGTGGGACATGACGCATCTTGATCGGGGTTATCAATAATATGGTGGCGGTAGAAAGGAAACACTAAAAGTCATGACATCACGGAGTTATGATTTCTAATTATTGAGCCAGTTTATAAGAGTCTCGTAGATCCTCAAGTTTTAGAACGTCAGTTAGAAAGTATACAACGAATTACTATCAAATACTATCATAATGGCACCACGAAGATTCCAAGCCGAACAGACCGATGCGAGCCCTTTGGCTCAGCCGCTCAAGTTTGAGTTTAGCGGTCAGACCGCTAAGAACCGGCTGATGAAGGCTGCCATGACTGAGCGTCTGTCAACATGGGATCCCAAGGTTCTCGAGAAGCGAGGCGTTCCTACACCAGAACTCATCAACGTTTACCGACGATGGGGTGAAGGAGATTTTGGTGTTATCCTGACAGGAAACGTCATGGTGGAATATGACCATCTCGAGGCTGCTGGAAATCCCATTGTGCCTCGTGATGCCCCTCTTTCTGGCGAGCGGTTCGAGGCGTTCAAGGAAATGGCTACTGTTGGCAAGAAGAACGGAAGCTTGATGGTTGCGCAGGTCAGCCATCCTGGACGCCAGGTTGCTGATAACATTCAGAAACATCCCATTTCTGCTAGCGATGTGCAGCTCGAGGGTGAGGTTATGGGTATGCACTTTGCTAAGCCCAAGCCCATGGATGAGCAGGATTTCAAGAATGTTATCGAGGGTTTTGCTCATGCTGCAGAGTTCCTTTACAAAGCGGGTTATAACGGTGTCCAATTGCACGGAGCACAGTAAGTACAAACATCCTACAGTCGAATTCAATACTAACCATACTCCCAGCGGCTATCTCCTAGCACAATTCCTCTCCCCAACAACAAACAAGCGAACAGACAAGTACGGTGGTTCAATTGAAAACCGTGCTCGCATCATCTTCGAGATCGCAGACGCTATCCGTGCTCGCGTGTCCGACAAGGCATTCGGTCTATCCATCAAGGTCAATAGCGTCGAGTTCCAAGAAGGCGGATTCTCCACAGATGACTGCAAGGCTCTGTGCCGCCAACTCGAGGAGCATGGCTTTGACTTCGTCGAGCTATCCGGAGGAACGTACCAGAGCCTTGCCTTTTCTCACAAACGCGAAAGCACCAAGAAGCGAGAGGCTTTCTTCCTCGACTTTGCCGAGATGATCATTCCTGAGCTCAAGAAGACCAAGGCTTATGTCACCGGCGGTCTAAGGACAGTCCATGCCATGGTCGAGGCCCTACAAACTGTTCATGGTATTGGCCTGGCCCGTCCTGTCACAAATGAGTTCGATCTGCCTGCCAAGCTCATCAAGGGCGAGGCCAACGCTGCCATCGATACCCTCCTTGATGAGCAAAACTTTGGCATCACAAACGTTGCTGCCGGTACACAGTAAGTCACACCATACTTCCTTTTAAAATACACAGTAATACTAATGTTTCTAGAATCCGATTGGTCGGAAAGGACAAGCAGCCTCTTGACTTGAGTCGTGAAGACCATAAGAAGGTTTTTGAGGAATCGATGCAGAAGTGGGGTGAGGCTATGGCCAATAATGAGGACCAGTCAAAGTATGGATATATTGACGTTGAGGGCACCAAGTTGGAGCCCTTTGGTGAGGCATACGCGGCCGCTTAATTTATGATAGATATTAGAGCGATGAGTAATAGATAATGATTTTGTATGTATAAAGTACCACGCACAGGCGATGAGCAGGCAAGGGATAACTGTGTTCAATTTTGATAAACCATTCTCATTTTTTATGGTCATTAGTGATTTGGTGACTGTGTTCGTAATTGTCTATCAGCGAATCGTCTATACCTATGTCCTATCTTATATCTTGGGAACGTCTACATGTCCAACCTTCTATGATTTATTGTAACTTCAAACTCTTTCTACATCCTCCAGATTCTCAGACTGGCTGACATCTCCCTTAACGTCATGACGGAACTGTTGCTCCTCCTGTTTCAGCTTCTCCTTGAGAATCTTTTCGGCCTTCCAAATTGGCTTGATCTTGAATAACCGGTGGACCTGCTCTAGAGGAATACCACTTGTCTCAGGGATCAAGAAGAAGGCGAAGATGAACGCAAAGAATGAGAGCGTAGCGAAGAACATGTATACGCCGTAACCCATTGCCGCAAACATTTGCTCAGTGAACCGCGACACGAGAAAGTTGAAGAGCCAATTGCTAGCGGTTGTGCAAGCTTGAGCAAGAGAACGGAAGCTTGGGTCAAAGAATTCCTGGCCTCTTGTTAGTACTGATAAATACAGAGATTGTGGATAAACTTACAGAGTTGATGACCCATGGTGTACCGTTCCATGTGGGCGTATAGACGGCCGTCCAGAGGTAGAAGAACACGATAGCGGCAATTCCGCTGCCAGTGAGATGATCCTGCGGGTTCTTGGTAGGGTCGACAACGTAGATGTATGCACCCAATACCCACATGCAGATCGAGCCAGTGATACCACCGATGAGTAGTAGCTTTCGTCGACCAAGCTGATCAACCAGGAACAGGAGCCACACAAAAGTCATGACAGCCTTGACAACACCAAAGATTCCGGTCATGACGTTGACTGTGTCACGCTGAACACCAATACTCTGCCAAAAGTCAGTCTTGTAAAACGACCTAGCTTAGATTGCACACTTACCGAGAACACGGTTGGAGAGTAATAGTTGATAGCGTTAATTCCCGATCCATTCTGCCAGAAGAACAGCATGCATCCCAGGAAAAGTCGGTACATCATGTTTGGTCGTTGGGCGAGAGCTTGGAAAGGCTTGAACAAGCCGAGACCGACAGTATGCTTCTGGATCTCGTGGGCATGGTCGATGGCTGCAACTTCTTCTGTAATGTATATATCGGTTGGGTTTAACTGTCGAATCCAGCAAAGATTCTTCATGGCTTGTTCTCTGCGGTCCTTCAGGAACAGCCATCGCGGTGACTCCCGAAGCCACAAGGTGCCAAGGAAGAGGAGCCCGGATGGGATGATCTGGACAGCGAAGGGAACGATCCATTGTTGATGGCTTTCGGGCATGTGCTTCTCAACACCATACTACTTGTGTCAGTATCTGAGTACAAATGGAAAGAAAGTGTTTTACTCACGTTGATCCAAAACCCGACCAAGCCACCAATTTGCCAACCAAGCTCATACAGACCAACAAGCCGTCCTCGAATAGCAGGCGGCGCAAGCTCGGATAGGTAGATGGGAATAATGTTCGACGCAACACCTGTTCCAAGTCCCGAGAGAACACGGCCAGCGTAAAGAATACCCAACCCAGTGCCCGAGTCAGCTCCACACTGAAGGCCAGCTCCAAGCGTGAAAGTAGCAGAAGCGATAGCAAGACACCACTTGCGACCAACCCAATGGCTGAGAAGATATGTAAGAAGCGCGCCGAAAAAGGCACCAGCGATGAATAGCGATACAATATTCTCACTAATCAAGTTTCGCTCCTCGGCACTCTTTTGATCGATGCCGAATTCTTTCTTGAATGAGTCAAGTGTGATGGTCGTTCCGATGAAAGCGCTCGTGTATCCAATCATATTGGAACCACAAGAGGCCACGATAGCCAAGACATACACCCTCCAGTTGTACACCGAAGGCGGCGTAGGCCTGTCTTCAGCAAGAGTTAGGATACCCATGGTGAATGTTGAGCAGAGAAGAGATCTGTCGAGACAAGCAGACGACACAGGACACAGCACTTTATAGCAGATAAGATTGGAGCAAAATCCGGGGCCCCAGCTGGAGTAATTATTTCTCTTTTCCCCGTGCTGATAAAGATTCCCTTCTCCATACGCTCCGCTACGTTACAAGATTTTCCACCTCCATGAAATCTGAATTTTTCTGAGGATATTATGGATACTATGGGGCATCTGAGTCGGCCCGGACGAGCGTTTTCCCCGTATGGGGCAGCGATATCGCCGTCGGTCAAGTAATACGCCTAAACGGGTTGCAGCAATTGAGTCAATTAAGATTAAATGATGGGAAGATTCGGCAAAGGTATTACGGCAAGAAAATTAACTTTCAACAATGGGAGAGAAAGGGGAACGGTTGACCATGTAGTTGATGAGGGGCCATCCCTTGACCTCCGACTTACTTGAGCCTCATTTTGAGCCTCAAATATTGGCATTCACCGCCAAGTGCCAGCTTCTCACGGTAAAAGCCATTGAACGCCTCTCTAAAGGCTCTAGAACCGGGAGACAACTTGGCGTATTCTACGTTGTTTCCGTCTAATGCCCGACCCCGGATAGTCCGGAGATCAGCGCGGAGTTGCGACTTTCGTCCATCCGGGAAAACGTTTAACCCCGCAAATTATGAGTCTTTTCCAACGCGGAGGGATAAAAGCTCGCATGGGCCACATCAGACGGTCAAAGGAGAACGGGTAACGGCACGTCTTCATGCTTTGCTGATCGACATAACATGGTATCAACGCGGTCCATCTACGTCAGCTCGACCAGTCAACCCCAGAATACCCCATGGTGGTCGGCAGAGTCTTGATCCGGGGACATGAAAGCACCATGGGGAATATGGGGGTGAATATTTATGGTCAACATCGAAATAATATCTAGATTAGCGCTATATGTCATTATGTAGTGGTGCCTTTGCCAGGCTTGTACTTCCATCCAACGGGTCCCAACCTGGTAAATCAGGTAGCTCCGGTGTCTTGATAAGTGGTTCGTCAATCCCTGAATCATCCTCCTCGTTATCTTCTGGTTTGCCATGATAACATGCTATTTCTTCCAAACATCTGTCCTGCAGCTTGAGTACCTCGTTCACCCTTTGCACGCTCGCAGGGAAGCCGTGTACGAGCCTCATCAATGCGTCCCAAGCCATAACCTGCTCAGCAATTTCGTTGAGGTTTTCCTCCACAGTGGCAGCGAGCTTTTCACCAGCGGCTTTTTGCCGATCAAGAGCCTCGATGGTTTGTTGCAGCGTCTTCTTCGCATTTGAAATCGCAGTGGTGTTTTTCTCCAATTGCCTATTGACCTCATCCAATCCACGCATCTTGGCGGTGTCAGGGTAACGCATCACACTTCTGAGCTTCTCCCACTCCTTTATTCGCTCTTTGATTGGCACGCGGTCCCTTTCGAGCGTCTGGATGCTGCTACGTAGGCACTGAATCTTGCTCTCTAGAGAAGAAAGCGCTTGTTGTTCAATGTAGGCTCTTGTTGGGTCTTCAAAAGCGGCTTTCTCTTCAAGTCGTAGGCCAAGCCGCTTCTGTAGCGTTATTTCGTGGTATCTCATCTCAGAAAGGGTAGCAGAGATTCCATCAGGAGTATGACCATCTGGTCTATGTTGAAGCTGAGCTTTCAAGTCCCATATAGAGCTTCGAGCTCGTTTCTTTGGTCGAAGAGTTGGAGAACTGCTTCGGCGCTTCTTGTTATTAGTTACGACACTTTTTGATTCGGAAACATGCTCCCAAATGATTCCACGTTTGCTGTCGCCAGCTTCAGGTTCCATTGGGAATGTGTCCTCAACGACAGGTGCCTCTTCTGCTGTGATATCGGCTTCCGGCATAACCATTGTCCCCGGCAAAGATTCCGGTTCTGGCATATTCGTTGACTCTGGCATTGTTTCTGCCGGATGGGTCGTCTCCGGCGTAGCTGTTATCTGTGACATATCTGCTGACTCTGGCGTTGTATTTGCCATAGGGGTCATCTCTGGTATAGCTGTTGTTTGTGGCGTGTCCGTTGACTCTGGCATTACGTCGGCCGGATGGGTCGTCTCTGACACGTCCGTTGTCGGTGGCAGACCTGTTATCTCTGGCAGATACATTGTGTCTGGCATATCCATCGAATCTGACATATTCATCGACTCTGGCATATCTATTGTGTCAAACATGCCGATTATCTCTGGCATATCCATTATTTCTGGCAGATCCGTAGTCTCTGGCATGCCCATCGTCTGTGGCACAGGTTCCGGTTCTGAAACATGGGTGGCCTCTAGCCTATCTGTTGTCTTTGGCAAACGAGTCATCCCTAGTCCAGGTCCCTGTTCTGGAACATGGGTTGTTGTTGGTATACGGATTGCCGTTTGCATATCTGTTGTTTCTGGCACAGGCTCCGATTCTGGTTCCTCTTCTGACATCGGGGATGACACGAATGGGCCCAGTTCAGTTTCCACTGGATGTGTCGAAGTAGCCATTTGTGCTCTTGATGTCGACAGGTCGGGTGCATCAACTGTCTCTGGTAACGAGGGCATCTCTGACATAAAACGCATCACTGACAGCGCTCTGTCTGGCATTGGCATTGGGGACCCCATAAAGAGCCTCGGTTCAGTGGGTAGGAGTCGATTTGAATCCACCGGAGTCCCGATCCTAATGGTTGACATAGCCATTCGTGCTCTTGGTGTCGACAGGTCTGGTGAAAGGCTCGTATCTGGCAACGAGGGCATCTCTGACATAAGCCTCATTACTGAAAGCGCTCTCTCTGGCATTGGCATTGGGGATCCCATAAAGAGACTTGATTCAACCGAGTCTCTGCATGTAGCCATTCGTGCTCTTGACGCTGACCGGTCTGGTAACCCTGTTGTCACACGTGATCCTCTTGATGATCCTGGTTGTGAAGTTGATTTTGATGTTGTTGGCTTTACTACTGCTGTAGGCTCATGTCTTGTCTTGTTGGCAGGATTCGATTGTCTGTGCTCTCCTTCCGTCGTACCATTTGAGGGAGAGGAGTGTTGAGACCTGAACTCGTTGATGACTCTGTTGACGTCGCGTGGATCCAGAAACTGGTTTTTCTTGTCTGTAGTCTTCCTCCTCCTCATTGCCCGTATTAGGGGCCATTTGGCTTCGTCGAGATTCTTTCCATACTTCTTGTAGGTTTCTGCAAGCCTCCTAAGGTCTTGGACCAAGGCAGGGCGCCATCGGCGGGGGTTCAGGTCATGGATGCACCATTCCCAGGGCCATTGACCCGCTAATTCGAGGAATTCGCGTGCGTCGGTGCAGAACTTTCTGCCTCCCTTGAAGTTGTGCTCTGGATACCATCGTTCGAGTATGTCCTCGTCGGTGAGCTTATTTGATTTCTCCATTGATACTGAGGATTTTGATGAATGCTCTGGCGATGATGTCTTAGTGAGACAGGTGACGCCAAGGGTGATGGTGGATTCTGCTTTGTGCACCAACAGGATGCACAATATTGTATACTCTGGATAGGTAATGAAATGTGAAATGTGGTATAGGTTGACTAAGACTTCATTTCATGGTGGTGTAAGGGGTGATGAAAACGGTTTAAGAAATTTAATTCGGTGGGTTTGGCTCAGATATGTAATGTAATCTGCTGTTGGGCGCGTATTGACGTCGACTGGACGTGGAAAAAGCAACGCGACGCAACGAGTCACCGCGTAGAGTGGCAGCATCACCTGTTTGTACTGTAGACGAGTCCCACACTAGCGTAACAAAAGTGGCAGGGGATGTCTGAATTGCATAGAATGCATAGACCAGTCTGTAGTCTGTACTGATGACAGAGAGATAAAAATTGATGTCTAATCGAATTTTACAGAGCTCCAAGACAATTTTCTTCCTTCTCCATTTTTTGCCACGAGTGTCTCTCTTTTCTTGCCTCTCTTGACTCTGCTTTCTTCTTTCCTCTTACCTCTTAATTGCTTTTTCCCAAGACAAGACGCGTCACAAAGGATGATCCCCCGCCGCGCGAGAGCAAGCGTGGTGTGGAGTAAAAGGCTGCTATCGTCGTTTGATGATTCGTTAAGTTCAGTAGCTGATTCAGTATAGTTTCAAACTTTACAGTACTCGTGCCAACCGGGCCAACCAACTTTTTCGCGAAATGATCACGAGCCGGTCTCAGGTCTCACAACCGGCCATTGAAGAACCCGGTATGGTAGGGAAAAAGCAATGAAAGATGGCTACAGTACACTATGTAATGCTCCATTTTCTTCAGCAATGGCTGGGAATATGATTGGCAAACTTCAGCCACTAATCAAACTTATCAGGTGGTTATCATTAATTATGCTATTGGGGTAGACAAATTAGTCTGTGGAGCCTGTTAAGACGCTAAAACTAAGTAGCCTACTTGCCTCTTCTCTCTTGCAAACCTCCTACTGAGTGACTGCAATATTTTGTCGCATGGTCCTCCCACTCGCTAGAGATATTTGACTCTAGTCTCTCGGGCTCTCGGGGGGCTGAACGTTGCAGCGCTGATCGTACGTTTGGCTACGTCACTTCTTATGATTGAATCTGGAAGATACGAACTGCAGGGTAACTTTAACAAGATCATTGAGGACATTTCGCAACAGTCATTCAGTTTCTCTAGAGACTAAAAATCGCTGTAAAGCTCTACCATGATTTTCTTGACTCAGAAATGTAAGTGTCTAAGGCACTGTTTCGTAGACCATTATGAAATTGTATCCATAATTGCGCGTTGATCGGGCGTTTGTGTGGCATTGAACCCATAAAAGCCCTATGAATTGAGACTGTGATGGGACTCGCAATTCCACACAATGCAGAAGTAAGTGGTTACTCTAGTAACTACAAAGAGCTTGAAGGTTTACCTGCAACATTATTATCTAACTTACACTTTACAGAAATTGCTTTTTGTAGTTATCTAAATAACTATTTGGTGTCTAGTAGTAGCACATCTGGTGATGAGATAAAGCGATAAGATAAGAGAAGGTACAGTATAAAGAAACTTGGAACTGTAGTTGGCAATGTATGCAAGATAAGATAGACGATAAGATAAGACAAGTCACAGTGCATACAAGCTCGGTACTTCGCTAACACTGTACTCGATAGGTAAGATTAGACAGCGCGACATCTTCCGCGACAGTCAATTGTTAAGTACCTCACTCAACGTGTCATACCTCAAATTTAATTGCATTGTCGGCATAGGTAATATCTCTGGTGGTGGCGGCACTGATCATTGTCCCATGGATGACTCGATGTCGGATCAGGACGCTCCATCGCGAAGGCGTAAACGCGTCGCGCCCGTTGTGCCAGTACTAGCCTTGTTTCTACTCGTCAATCTCTCAATGAGTCTCTATCAACTGCCTTCCAACCGGTTGATAGAAAGGCGTCTATGCATAGACTACTATCGGCTGAACGACCCTTCAAAGATCTTGCATGGTGGTGTGGATGAGAGACTATGTAAGATTCGTGATATTGAGAAGTATCTTGGCCGAATTCAGGGTGTGATGGAGACGTTATGGGTCGCTGGAGGTAGCTCGAGTCGTTTTCTCAAGACATGCTCACTTGACTGACATTCTTCAGACTTTGTCATGACCATACCACTCAGCTTTCTTGCCGAAAAATGGGGACGCCGAGTCATTCTCAGACTGAATCTCGTTTCTCGCTCATTTCTGCTACTCTGGGCTATCATGGTCGATAATTTTGACATGATACTCCCAACTCGAGCTATACTTGCCGGACCAGTCCTATCAGTACTCGGTGGAGACTGTGTTTTTAATTCGCTGACATATTCGCTTGTATCGAACTTGACGGATGATCCTGTTCAGCGAGCCATCTACTTTGGCTACATGAGCTCTGTTTCCTATATCGTGGCATTACTCGGTCCGGCTCTAGCTTCAGCAACCATGTCATTATCACTCTCACTTCCGTTCTGGCTCGGTATATCCTTGCTATTATTAGCTGTGCCGACTATACAGAGGCTGCCTTCGCCCCCAAATAGCAAAGCTGAAGATCTTGATGAAGAACAGCAGGAGCCTCTCCTTTCATCACCATTACTGAAGGCTCAGGAAGATGAACAGTCAATTCTGTACTCCGTGGTAGAGCGTCTACGGACTATCAGAAATATCGTGACCAGTCATCCAAAGAACTTCACGCTATTACTCTTCAGCTTTGTACTCACATCGCTTGCCAGCTCTGACACAAAATTGCTCGTGCAGTATATCTCCGCACGATATAAGTGGACGTTTGTATCAGCTGGCTATCTCATATCGGGAAAGGCCATCGTGAACTTCACACTGCTCACGTTCGTCATTCCGAGACTCTTGCGAGCCGCACGCTCTGTTCCAAACGAGACATACCCAGAAGCTGCAGACAAGTCTAACATTCGTCATGCTATGTACTGTCTGTCAGTTTCTGTGCTTGGAGCCCTGGGAATGGCGATTGCGGGAGGGATCTGGATACTTATTCCAGCAATGTTTATCTACGCTCTAGGGTCTGCGTTACCGATCTTCACCCTCTCACTTCTCAAATCACCAGCTGTTTCACCAAGACAACCATCAAACAATGGAGAATCGACCGATATTGAGAGTCACATCTTTTCAATTGTCATGCTAGTCAAGACTGCAGGGTCCCTCATCGGTGCTCCACTGATGGCTGCACTCTGGGTCTATGGCCTCGAGCTCGGTGGATTTGCACTCGGCATGCCCTTCTTTACTAGCACGGTCTGCTACGCCGTAGCTATGTACGTGTTTACCAACATCGATATAGACAGGTATTGGATGAGCCAATAATTTCAGACAATCTGTAACGAAGCTTGCGAGGAATCAAGCGATGCAGTATGTCTATTGGCATGCTATTACAGACCTTTTGACAAACCATATAGCTGGAAACATCGCAATCCCACGTACCTACGTTGAGGGAAATGGGAAAACATGAGTAACTGAGTAGTTCAGTCAGTTGATCATGAGGATCGGTACTGGCAGCGAGGGCATTCGCGTACTGGAAATGCCGGATAATGGTAGATTCTCACGAAGACCAAAAGGAATTCTTTCCTACATCCACACCCTGGGGCTTGGTATAACGCTTTTGCATCAACGACAACAGGTTCGACCTCGACCGAGGATGGTAATCCTGCTGTTACCCCGCGCTCGGTTCTCCAGAAAAGGCAATTATCGTGATGAACATGGTGGCTTAGACCTCCTAAACCAGTTTATCGTCATCGAGCTGCATAACCGCTGACACCTTTTAATTCTGTTGCCTGAATCCTGCAAGAAGAGTTGGTGTGCTACCTGGGGCCGTGCCGAGATGGATGTACCGGTACTTTGAATCCCCAAACGATGTCCCCACCACACTTCTTGCATAAGCCCATCTTGCTGATCGGGATTGCACCCCTTTGCCTTGGCTACCCGCTTACGGAAGATAAAGTGAGTCGCCAAGAAAGATGGGTTGATTGACGTCGTGAAGTGTCGGAACAACGACAGAGCACCCAGAATCAATTCATGCATCGCGAAAGCCTCACTATGGCACCCAAACAGATCATGTCTCAACAGGATGTCGATGAGAAAGTACTGGAAGAGATCGCCAGTGTATGTGGCATCTCGGTTGACCAGATCGAAGATGTCTATTCTTGCACGCCTCTTCAAACGGCGATTATGGCCGAGTCGACAATTCATGCTGGTGCAAGTGTGTTTCAGTTTGTTCTCAACTTATCATCGGAACTTGACCTGGATCACTTTCGCGCTTCGCTGAACCAAGTCGTCTCTCTCAATGCTATCTTGCGGACTCGATTGGTAGAATGTAGCGAAGGACTTGTGCAAGTCGTGACTAACGAGAAACACGAAACACGACGTCTACAAGACGATACAGATATCAAACAGTACATGATCGAGGATGAGAAGAAACCCATGGGCCACGCAACGACGCTGATCAGAACTGCCATTATCAGATCGCAGTTGTTGCTTACGATTCACCATGGTATTATGGATCATGCTTCACTTACACCACTATTCGAAGATGTTCTTACCATTTACCACGGAGGTGAAGCCAACAAGAGAGCGGACTTCAAAGAATTTGTCAGCCAATGTTCATGTGTCGATGAGGATGAAGCAAAATCATTTTGGTCCTCACGCTTTAATGGATCACCATCCATCTTTCCCAAAGTCAAACCGGATTATTTGCCTTTTGGCGCGAGTACAATTACCCGGAAAGTCATTATGGAACAGGTCGGCAACGGAGTTTCTGTTGCTCATGTCCCCTCATATATCGAGACAGCTTGGGCCATGACTGCAGCAAACTACAGTGGAAGCGATAGTGTGGCATTTGGACTCATCTTTTCGGGACGCAACTCGACATTTCCAGTCGCCGAGACCACGCTGGGTCCAACTATCGCTATTGTGCCTGTGCAAGTGACCTTATCGAAAACCTCAACTTTGGAGGGTATTTTGAAAGAGCGAACATCGGCTCGACGACAACTCCAACAACACTCCGCTCTGCAGTATGGCATCCCTAAGATCCGAGCAGTCAGTGAAGCCGCTCGAGTTGCTTGCAGCTTTCAGACTCTACTGAATATTCGCCCACGATGGTACGATCCCAAAGAGTCGTCTGAAATATCGTTCCAGGAGATGAAAGAGCCAGCTGAACCGTTTGCTCTATCGCTGAGCTGTGATTTGGAGGATGATGGCATTACTATCCATGCATCAGCAGACGCCAAGATTGTACTAGGCCAGCAACTAGTGCGGATTCTCGACCAATTTGAGCATATGCTGCTCTCACTCACCAAGGTCACTCTTGACACCAAACTCGATACGATACCGAGTCTAAGTCCTGGCAACTTAGCTGAGATCATGAAGTGGAATAGTACTCCAGCTCAATTTGAAGAGAGACTTATCGATCTTGCTTTCCGGGACCAAGCTCAAAAGGATGCCAAGTCGCTAGCAGTAGAAGCCTGGGATGGCAGTCTGACTTATGCCGAGCTGGACGATCTGTCTGACCGAGTTGCCACTCAACTACACATGAAAGGTGTTGCGAATGGGACTCTAGTCGCTTTCGTCTTTGAGAAGTCAGTCTGGACAATAGTCGCGATTCTCAGCATTCTGAAAGCTGGGGCAGCCAGCATCCCGATCTCGGCTGATGACCCTCTAGCTCGAAAGAAACAAGTCATCTCGAGTGCAGGCATCGATATGATCCTAGCCTCCGCAACTGCGTATGCGGAGTGCGCTGGACTCGCCTCAATTGTTGCGGAAATCAGCGCATCAGCGGTGAAAGAAATGCCGCCTAGTGATTACAAGAACGATGTAGGACGAGATCCCAGCGATCTTGCTTTTGTTATCTATACCAGTGGTAGCACCGGTTTGCCAAAGGGAGTCATGCTCGAGCATCGTAATCTGGTATCAGTCTTCACATTGTTCATAGAACGAATGGGGTACAAAGCAGGGGATCGAACACTTCAATTCTCAGCCCATGTATGGGACATGCATCTTGGAGAAACATTTGCTTGTCTTCTATCAGGCGGGACTCTTTGCATACCATCCGAGGAGCAACGGAAGTCAAGTCTCACACCATTCATCACTTCCAATCACGTCGATCACATCTGGCTCACCCCAACAGTGATACGTACACTCATTCCAGAAGATATCACAGAGGCCAAGAGCATGATCTCGGCTGGAGAACCGATCTCGCCAGATGCTGCAACTGTCTGGGGAAGTAAGCTCAAGCTATACAACGGCTGGGGTCCATGTGAATCTTCTGTGGCCAGCGCCGTCGCAGAGGTGACGCCAGACTCGCCTTATCCTGAGAGTATCGGCTACGCTTTCAATGGAACATTGTGGATCGTCAATCCGAGAAACGTCGACGAGCTTGTCCCTATTGGCACGGTCGGTGAAATCGTGATTGATGGGCCAGGCGTCTCGAGGGGGTACCTAAATGATGAGAGCAAGACCAAGACGTCATTCATCAAACCACCGCTATGGGCGTTGAAAGCTAATGGCAATGCTGCGAGGCGACTCTATAGAACTGGTGACCTGGCAAAATACAACCCAGACGGAAGTCTCTGTTTCTTGGGACGAAAAGACAGCCAAGTCAAAATTCGCGGCCAGAGACTAGAACTTGGAGAAGTTGAGAACCATCTTAGTGGATGTGCAGTCATCCGAGAGATATTTGTCGCTACCAAGATCGTTGAGGGTCGTACTCAACTGGTCGCAGTGCTTACTTTGGACAACTCCGACCTGCTCAGTGAAGAAGTGCTGATGCCAGTGCACGACCAACATGGTGGTACGGTTGGAAAGCATCTCCAAGCAATCGGCGATTATGCAAGATCAAAGATGCCGTCTTATATGGTGCCAACAATCTGGTTGGTGGTACAACGAATGCCTCGTACTGAGTCGGCCAAACTTGATCGATCCGCGATATCCCAATGGCTCAAGGACAAGGGTCGACTATCAACAGCCAAAAAGATCATGGATGCAACAGCAATAGACTCGATCACCAGGCCTAGGACAGAAGAAGAGCTTCTACTTCAGTCAATCTGGGCCAATGTCCTCCGCATCTCAAGAGAAAAGATTGGACGAGAGAGCTGCTTCGTTTCTCTCAGTGGTGATTCTATCCTGGCTATGCAAGTGGCTAGCCAATCTCTCAGGCATGGGCTGTTCATTACAACCGCAGAGCTTCTGAAAAATACCTCCCTGCAAAAGGTGGTAGAGTCTAGACGCTCAAAGGAAACAGCTGGAAAGAGCCTCATTCAACCCGACGGTTCGAAGCAGAGTCTAGCAAAGACTTCTCAAACCATGTTGCAGCACCTTGACTCTCTCGGGATTCCACGCCAGAAGGTTGAGGCCATCGTGTCAGCCACCGATGGCCAGGCAACTATGCTTGCACTTGGAGAGATTGGAGAGCAAAGAGGATACTACATTGAGTTTAAACTACAGTTCAGGGAGCCTCTTGACACTACAAGGCTACGTGATGCTTGCCGAAGGGTTATTGAGCACCATGCGATATTACGAACAGTCTTTGCTTTTCAAGGTTCAAGTATCTTTCAAGTGGTTCTGAAAGATGTACCACTAAACATGATGGACGACGGAGTTGCAGAGAAACCCAAACTTGCGTTCAGGCAAGGAGGTCCTCTGGCGTGTTTTCATCTCGACTTACACGATAATATTGGCTGTAAAGGTCTGCAGCTTGAGATACATCATGCTTTGTACGATGCAATTTCTTTGGGTCTCGTCTTTCGAGATCTTGATGCCGCGTACAGTGGTAACGCTTTGTCTGAAGGTATTGAATTTTATGATTGGGTGTCCCATGTCGAGTCTCTTGACTTGGAACCTTCACAGCAGTATTGGAAGGACATGCTGCAAGGCTCTACCATGTCTTCTCTCGTTCCTGTTCCCAATGGGGCGGTTCGCGGATATGTCCTCGACAAACAAGTCGATTTGCACGTTCCACTCCGCTCGATGACTATATCATCTGTCACACCATCAACGTTAGTCAAGACTGCTTGGGCATTGGTGTTATCACAGGCTCTAGGCACAGACGATGTCGTGTTTGGAGAAGTCGTTGCCAATCGTTCCTTACCCCTTGCTGGTATTGAGACTGTGAGAGGGCCTTGTGTGAACCAAGTACCTGTTCGCGTACGCCTCGACTCTTCAACGACAGTGACATCTCTAATCCATCAGACACAAGATCTGCACATATCAAGCATGCCGCATCATCACCTCGGGACACGGTCGATAATTCGGGAGTGCACCTCTTGGCCTAGCTGGACCCGATTCAGCACTGCCTTGGTATATCAGAACCACGCATCAGTTGGTGATAGTGTGACAGTTGGAGGGCATAATTGCTCTTTGTCAATCAATGGTGAATTGGGCGATTCGACAGATATACACATTATTGCAATCCCCCACCCAGAAATGGATGAACTGGAGATCTCGCTACGCTATTCCGATCTGGTATTCACAGTTGATCAAGTC
This sequence comes from Fusarium caatingaense, assembly GCA_013624355.1. Taxonomy (NCBI): domain Eukaryota; kingdom Fungi; phylum Ascomycota; class Sordariomycetes; order Hypocreales; family Nectriaceae; genus Fusarium; species Fusarium caatingaense. Next base: position 25,064 of record JABKKP010000222.1, read on the forward strand.
AAATGGCTTTCTCAAAGATTGGGCCAAATACTTAACATGCTGCCTTCAGCCATTGAACAAAACCTACAGGACTTCAAGCAAGCAGTCAATGAGAATTCCGAACTGTCATGTGACTTCAACGAGCTGCCTCAACATCCCAAGGAACAGGGTTCCTCACAGGAGAGCAACGGAGATGCTACCGCTCACGTATCGGACAAGGCCACGTCGATAGTCGACCATGCATGGGAAACAGTTGGACTGTTGCCTGATAGTTCAGAAGAAAATGGCGTCAATCCAATGTGGGATCAAGATGCTGACGTTGTGACAACTCTGTTGCTCTCAGAGCAGTATCGCTCTTCTGGATCTGCCGCCAGTCCAGTCGATATTCTCAGGAACCCAAACAAAAAGTTTCAAGCCATCTTGATTGATAGGAAGTACTATAAGGGTAGCACGATGGACCTGGTCACCGATGAGTTCATGGTCGACGACAAAAAGTCGGAGAATCACTGTGACCAAATAGCTAGGAGGGATTCGGGGATTGGATCATGAAGAGAAACAGAGTGCTGGTATGGGATGGACCAGGTACATATTCCTTACTCATTGAAAATTCTGAACTGCCTTTACTCAAGTGCATCGAGATACTCTACAAGATTGGACCAAGTTCTCTCGGGCAAAACACACGACATCCAAACATTACCGTCCTTATCAGCTCCCATGACCACCACCAAGTGCATGATATACGGACCCTCAACACTACCTGGGTCCGCAGAGTGATAGTAGATAGGATGGCCGCGCTTCTGCCTAGAACCAACTTCGGCCGAAGCCTCTTTCACAATTGCCGGACTAAAGTCAATTTTGTCAAAAAGACTCGCTTTGAGCCAATTGGACATGAGTTGGAAAGACATGTCCTTGTCGCCAAACATAGTGTTCATGTTGGTCTTGCGAACCGACTCTGCAGACAGCACTGAGTAGGCCTTCATTTGTTCTTCGGTTGCTTGCTCGCTGATCGATTTACGAGATAGAAGTGCAAGATCCCCGAGGGACATCTTGAGCGCCTCGTCTGCTGGACATTGGAGGAAGACTGCGGTAGGCGAGTTACCAGCATAGGCTACGCCGTCTTGGAATGCGGACGGTGCCCGGCTGCGAGGGTCAAGAGCCATCATCGTCATGATATTACGCTTTGATCCGACCGGTTGCTCTTGTGCATTCAGACGACTGGCCAAGGCTGCTAGTACATCACCCTGTGAGATGAAGGCTGAACCATCAGATGAGTTTGTCATACTATCCCGTGCTTGGATGGTAAGCTTGTCCATCTTCTCTTTTGGAATGCAGAGAATGCGTGACTTCAGTGGCGCACGCTTTGACTCGTAAAATGCCCAAGCCAACCAATAAGCGACTCTCCAGCCTGTGAGTTCTGTACCAGCAAGAACGTGTTTGACTTCCGTAGGAGGATCATAAAGGCCTTTCATGCCGTCTTCTTGTACTCCACCAAAGGGAGCCACTTTCTCCGGTTGTCCGGCAAGCTCGTGACACCAAGCATTAATGACAGCAGTGAGTCCAAGAAGATCAGCTGTCATATGAGAGTGAGTGAGGCCGACAAGAGTGCCGTTGGTGAAGGTGTTGACATGGAGTGAGAACTGAGGTCTATCGCCTTGAATTAAGTCGTCAAAGGACGCAGGTGATCCCGGACCCATTGCAAGAGAGTTAAATGCTCGAGGGCCCGTAAAAGTCTCGACTTTCCCATTTGCTCGTGGTAACTTGGAGGCGAGAGGATGGTCTTCGAAACGCATGTCAAAAAGCTCCTTTGTAAAGTGAACTGGAGGCCTTTCACTTGTAAAAGGCCTTGGGATGTGGATTTCCAATTTGCCGTCGTCCTGCGATTTCTGTCAACCAAGATACATGGTCAAGTAAGTGGATCACTTACGCGACGGCGGTATCGGCCACCAAGTTTATGCCACCCATCTCTCCGAAAGACACGGGACAAGGAAGAGTGCAGCTTCTCTGGATCCAATATCTCATCAAACCGAAACATCCAGACTAGGATACATCTTTGGAGCCCGCTGATGCCATCGAACAGGTGTACTGGGACGACTTCATCTGTTGGCACCTTGGGTAGAATGTTCAAACTTTGGCGTCCAAGGAAGGGAAGTCTTGAGAGCCACGACATTTCTTGGTTTGTGTCTGGTAGGATGATCGGAATGTCTAAAACCCGTGTTATTCACGGTGCTGTACGTTCTGCCGTTTGAATAAGGCGTAAGCGGTACAGACAGCAGATATCGGTTGATAGACGCTCTGTCCGACGGGAGTATCACTTAATTGTTTCCTCTCGGAATATCGAGTAGTCAATTGGACCGGATAAGGCTGCGTGATCTACATAAGCTTTACCATAAATATCATTAACAATTGATCATGAGGTGAAATCTAGTGTTGCAAATGCTGCCAAGTTATGCACTGCCCTTCTCAACTTGGAAGAAAGAACGAAGTTGTTGATACTCGGACTCCGTATGTTGAGATATGGACACGACAACAGGTACAGTAAGTCCTGATACGACGCTTACCCTCCATCGCTTCCTTCAAACTTGGCGAGCTTGGCTACGCAAGGATTATGTGGGATGTCACCCGCTGGTTCATGGTTGTCAGTAGTCCCGCTGTATGCCGTTCCGGTACTCTCGCGGGGTAAGTCAGCTTATTGGCGCTGGTAATCGCCGACACTATCAAGCTCCACGCAGTCCTATTGGTCAGGGTTTACAACGTCTTGGGCCGGGTCGCACAGCGCAATGACCTTCTTGTCTCGCTGAAAATGGCGCAAATTGTATGATGATTAGTATCTGTTACTTGTCGTGATGACATGCTTTGTCTAGCTTGGCTGCGTCGATGGCATCATAGGTCAAGCTTAGAAGGATTCTCCCCGCATTATCTAAACGCTCGATTAGAGCGGCACGACGACATTACAAAGTGCCTTTATAATTCTGCTGCCTTGGATCTGCATAATCTATCTACTGCTTCATTGGATGCCAAAGTTTGGACTACGAGGATCCTTTGTTAAGCTGATGCCTGATGTAACTTGACAGGGTAATGATCCTTCAGCATCATACGTTGAGGGGACAAAGTTTAACCATCCTTTGTGGGGTAATGACGAATCTAGTAATCCGGCAGTATGTGTGCAAGATGTAGCAATACCTCCGTAGGATCTGTCGGACCTTGCGGGGAAGCGGGATCAGATCAAGCTGACCGTAGTTCGTGGCTAAGCGGGTAGTGTTCCAAGTATTCTGGAATGACAGTAGAGAGCTCTGCCGCGTGGGATTGTACCAACCGACGGGCAAAAGGCCAAGGGTAGTTTGGGCGAGACTATAAGTTCATGAGAAGTCTTTGTTGACCATGAGGTACTTGCATGTTGGCGTTACTATTCGTGGAGTTAGAGCCAAATAGAACATGCCTGATCACTCGCCTATCGCTATTGTAGGTCTCTCCTACCGAGCCCCTGGGGTCGGTAGGAAGGGCCTATGGGAGTATCTCTCAGAAGCCAAATCAGCTTGGTCCAAAGTACCAGCCGATCGATTTGACTATGATGCATTCTATCATCCAGACAGCAACAAGGCTGGCTGTATCGCAGCGGCCGGAGGTCACTTCTTACCTGAAGACGTCTACAGTTACGATGCTCCGTTCTTTAACCTCAGACCCGAAGAGGCTCGGGCTGTTGATCCACACCATCGCATGCTGCTCGAATGCGCCCTGGAGGCAGCTGAGAGCGCAGGCGTCAGCTTGACCGATCTTGCGGGATCCAACACGGGCGTATTCTCGGCTATTGGCTCGCCGGAACATGGTCATATGCTAGGTGAGGATATGCCAGCTTCTTCGACATGGACTTGCGCGGGAGGAGCTCCTTGCATGTTCGCTAATCGACTGTCATACTTCTTTGACCTGTCTGGACCGAGTATTGCTCTTGATGCGGCTTGTGCAAGCAGTACTTATGCTGTGCACATGGCATGCCAGAGTCTGCAAGCTGGAGAATGTGACTCTGCCTTTGTTGGAGGCGCTGCTTTGCTGCTTGGTCCTGGCCAATGGAGCTTTCTTGATACAATGGGGTAAGTTTGCCAGTCCCAATTATCCCCCCTCTCATAGTACTCATTACATGGATAGAGCGCTATCGCCAGAAGGCAAGTCCTTCTCATATGATGTCAAAGGCTCCGGTTTCGGCCGCGGAGAGGGAGGAGCATGCGTTCTGTTGAAACGTCTCGAGGATGCCATTGAAGCAGGTGACCCGATCCACGCTATCATTCGAAACTCAGCTTGCAATCATGGTGGCCGGTCGGATGGCATTACCATGCCGAGAAGGTCCGCACAGGAGACGCTACTCAGACGAGTTCACCGAGAAGTCGAGTTGAACCCCAACGAGACCCCGGTGGTCGAGGTAAGTCTTTTTACAAGCGTTTGCTTATTAGCATACAAACTCACATATCTCAGGGCCACGGAACTGGCACGAAAGTCGGGTAAGTACTTTCTCAACATGATAACGTTGGTCAGGCTGACCATGTAGCGACCCGATCGAGGCCGGATCTTTCACTACAGTACTTGCTGCTGAAAGGACGTCGGAAAACCCTTTACACATTGGATCTCTAAAGTCAAATTTCGGGTATGACTCTTCTTTCTGAAATGATGAGGGGTACCTTCTCTGATATTTCAATAGCCATCTTGAAGGCGCCAGTGGTATTCTAGGAATGGTCAAGGCCATCCTGATGCTTCAGAATGGCTATGTCTTGCCCAACGCGAATTTTGAGAAGCTCAACGAGAGCATCGAGAAGAGGGAGCTTCTTCGGGTAAGCCTTCATGCACCGTAATGAGGACATGAGCTAAATATGGGTTCAACAGGTTCCTCCTGCCAAGATACCATGGCCGCCAAACGAGCCAAGACGTGTCTGTGTGACTAACTTCGGTAAGTCTCATTATCCATCTCTACCTCTATCCCACGGCTCACATGGATGCACAGGCTTCGGTGGAAGTAACTCGGCCATCGTTCTCGAGCGATGGCCTACAGCCAATCCTAGCACTAATGGCGTCGGTCATGTCAACGGTTCGGTCACCAATGGAAACGGTGTGCAGAATGGTCATGGCCAGGCTCTCACCAAGAGACTCTTTGTACTCTCGGCCAAGTCTGAGAGCAGTCTCACCACCTACATATCAAGCTTCCAGGAATTTCTCGACAAAGAGGAAGCCCAGAGAGACTCTGATGTCAAGTTCATGAAGGACCTTGCATACACGCTTGGGCAACGGCGCTCACATCACTCATACCGGGTTGCTGTCGCTGCAAACTCGATCTCTGATCTCAACAATCAAATCGAGACAGCGAGGCCGAAGAAGGTCAGAGATCGTGCAGTGGCATTTGTGTTCACCGGACAAGGCGCACAGTAAGTCTACTTGAGTTAATGACTGGCTGCTCACTAACAATCTCAGGCACGCTCAAATGGCCACAGGTCTGGAACCTTTCCAGGTATTCTCCGATGCTATCAACGAGGCTGAATCGATCTTGGAGAAGCTAGGGGCCAATTGGTCACTGAAAGGTGAGAAAGGCAACTCACATTTCCGAGTTTTGGCTCGCTAACAGGACAAACAGAGGAGCTTTCTCGGCCAGCACCTGCGACCCGAGTAAATGAGGCTGAGATCAGTCAACCAGCATGTACTGTGGTACAGGTTGCGCTCACCCTATTACTCAGGTCTTGGGGAATCGAGCCAGCCATGGTTACGGGCCACTCCAGTGGCGAGATTGGTGCTGCTTTTGCAGCAGGTCTCATCTCATTTGAGCAAGCCATCGCCCTTGCTTACTTCCGTGGACTAGCAACAGTCGAGCTGGCACGAAAAGGACAGAAAGGCGCCATGTTGGCGCTTGGTGCTGGCGTTGAAGCGGCTTCTGAGCTCTTGGAGAAGATCACCAAGGGCTACGTGACCGTGGCTGCCATCAACAGCCCTGCAAGTGTCACTGTATCTGGTGACGTTTCAGCAATTGACGAAGTTCTCGAAATAGCTACGTCAGAAGGCATCTTCGCGCGTAAGCTCAAGGTTGAAATGGCCTATCATTCAAGGCATATGGAACAAGTTGCCGAATTCTACAGAGCGTCTATCGACCCATACTGCTCAAATGAGCCAGTAACTCGCAACACTAGCAGCCCGGAATTTGTATCGTCATCTACCAGCACATTCAAAGCAATTGATACATTGTCTGCCGATTACTGGGTTCAGAATCTTGTCAAACCGGTTCGCTTTGCTGATGCCGTCATGAAGATTGTCTCAAAGCAACCCGGCACAGTCAAGACGCCCAATGTCGTTATCGAGATTGGCCCGCATCCAGCTTTGAAGAATCCGGTCAAGCAAATTGTTGATCTAATTCGGGAACAGCAGTACGGTGACCCGAGACGTCGCCACGCTGGCCAATTCACCTACTTGGCCTCTTTGGAGCGAGGAACGGGAAGCGAAGATGCGCTATTCGGCCTTGCCCAAAACCTCTTTTGCCTGGGTGTACCTCTTAGCCTTGAGGCTATCAACCAGACTAATCTACAAAGCTCGCACGTTATTTCAGACCTCCCTGCATATGCGTGGGATAGGTCAGTACGATATATGCTGTCGTCGCGCATCACCGCAGCCAAACTGCATCCCGGTCAGCCATATCATCCTATGCTGGGATGGAAAAGCCCTTATGCAGAAGGACAAGAAATGGACTTTCGACAAGTGTTCACTCTGGACGAGATGCCTTGGGTTCGTGAGCATGCTGTCGGTGGAACAGTTGTCTTTCCCATGACAGGGTACTTGTCTTTAGCTTTGGAAGGGTTGAGACGAGTTGCTACAGGCACTGTTTCCAGTCTTGTAGTACACGAGTTCCACGCCAAGCGCAGCCTGGAGATCCAGGAGGATGAACGTGTCGACATCACCACCAAGATTAGACCGGCAGCCACGGGAACAGAGATGTTCTCTTCCAGTCTATGGGTGTTTGAGATTCTCAGCTGGAATCAAGATTATGGGTGGACAGCCCATGCCCACGGACGCGTTGAGGCAGAAGCCAACGAGCCCGCCATCAACACACCAACTTTTAAATCGTCATTGTCGCTCATTGGTAGCAAAGAGCTGAAGGAGCGTGATCCGGAATTTGAGTATACCTCTGACCATAAGGAGGGCACTACGTATGGCCCAACCTTTAGACGGATGAAGAGGTTCTGGTCGGCACCTGGATTCACGGTCATGGAATCGGAGGTTCGCGGTCTGGACTCGGAATCCCCCTCTCCATATGGTTCCCCGGTCTCAGTTGACACTCCCACCCTGGACAGCTTCCTCCAAGGTCTAGGCCCTCTCCTCGAGGAGTATGGTGAGAAGCCGGCCATGATGCCCAACTACGTCAGTCGACTTCGCATCTCGAACAACATTCCTACTGAAACAAATTTGCGCTTGACTACTGTCACTCGTCTTCTCGACTATGATCTCAAGGCCGGACTTATGCGTATCAGCGTCGCTGTCTTTGACACCAAAACCTTGTCTCCCGTTGTTGAATGGGAGTCGGTCTCGCTTCGAGTTGTCGCGTCAGTCTCTTCTAGTAACCCCACCTCTAGCCTACCGTCAAGCTACTACTGGGACCTGATCCCCAGTCTAAACACCTTGGCCAATAATCAGATGCTGGTGGATTTCTTGGAAGTTGATCCAGTCGCTGAGAGTGAGCGGGAACGAGTTCGCTTATTGAACAAGGCTGGCCTGTACTTCATGGAAAAAGCTCTCGAAGAGACGGCCCAGGATACAAACGAGCTGCCCCCACATTTGGCTCGCTTCAAGGTATGGGCTGCATCCTGTGTCAAGGAAGCTGAAGAGAAAGGCAATGCGGCAAATGAAGATATCGCCACTCTAGTGGAAAACGTCTCAACTTCAGGTGGTCAAGGAGAGATGGTGTGCGCTGTTGGGAACCGTCTCACCGATATCCTACGTGGCAATGTCCAGGCTCTCGAGATCATGCTTCACGACAACCGTCTCTCACGCTACTATGATGATGATCTCACCAACGTACGGTTGAGTCATATTTTAGCCAGATGGGTGCGCCACGAATGCGATGTCAAGTCGAATTTACGTGTTCTCGAAGTCGGCGCGGGCACAGGGAGTGCCACCCTTCCTGTATTCAATGCCATCTCTCGTGGGACCGAAAGGCTTCCTGACAATTTCAGCTATACGTATACCGATATCTCGTCAGGTTTCTTTGAAGCAGCCCGCGAGAAACTTGATAAGTGGTCCAAGTTCATCACATACAAGAAGCTCGACATCAGCCAAGACCCGATTCAACAGGGCTTCTCTTTGGAAGACTACGATCTGGTGATCGCTTCCAATGTCCTTCACGCGACACCAAATATGACCAACACTATCGATCATGTACGATCCCTCCTCAAGCCAAACGGAAGACTCGTGGTTCTAGAAGCGGGTCTCCATGCGCCGCTTGTTCTCCCATTTGCGCTCTTGCCAGGTTGGTGGCTCGCTGAGGATGAGTACCGCACGCTTGAACAAGGACCACTACTTTCTCAAGGCAAGTGGAACCAGCTGTTCTCCGATCGCGGGTTTTCGGGTTTGGATGGGGTGGTGGAGGGCTATCCGGGCGATCCGGAAAATATTCTGAGTATCCTGACGACCACACGAGTCAGTTTCCCTGATGCTGTAGACAATTCTACACCGATCACCATTTGTGGGCCCATGGAAGACGACGATGAAGCAGAGTACGCCCAATTGATCTCGGATATCTTATCCGAGGCGGGCTACGAGACTGAGGTCAAGCCTTTTGCGGAGGTCGAACCGACAGAAGAGCAGTACCTCTTGTTCATCGATTCGCCCGAGAACAGCATCTTCAAGGATGTCTCAGACGCAACATTCACCTTGTTACGAGATGCCTTCCTCCAGGTCAAGGGTCTGCTTTGGATTATACCCCAGGGCCATTCGCCTGACGGTGATACGGTGAAAGGAATGCTACGCACGGTACGGCTTGAGCAGGGTTCGAGAAACATCCTGATGCTTGAGGATCTTCCCTGCAATGAGCACGGACTGTCAGCTATCATAAAGCTTGTCAAGAAGCTTTATGATCCTGAGTATATCAAGTCGCCCGACCACGACTTCATTTATGGTGACGGTTTTCTGAAGCTACCACGATACCGTCCGCTGCATGAAGCAAAGGATACTTTCGCTTCAGAAGTCGGTGTGGCTATTCGCAAGGAGCAGGACATTTGGCAGGAAGATGTGTCATTCGAGATGACTGTCGATGCTGCCGGAAGTCCTGACTCAATCTTCTTCAAACGAACGAACACTCTTGAAAAGCCATTAGCCGACGGTGACGTCCTTGTTCAAGTCGAAGCCTCAGGCGTCAACTTCCGTGACGTCCTTCTCGTGCTTGGCTCCATCCCATGGACAACACCAGGTTTCGAAGGTGCTGGCACTGTACTTCAGACTGGCTCTGCAGTAAGCGATCTTCAGGCTGGCGACAAGGTCTTCTTCGGCGCTCTTCATGGAGGCAGCTTCACCACTCACATGAAGATGCCGTCATGGCACGCGACCAAGATACCAGAAGGGTTCAGCCTAACTGAGTCTGCTAGTATCTCTGTTGCCTATTCGACGGCCATCATGTCAGTTCTGCGTATTGGTCGACTACAACAGGACGAGAGTGTCCTCATCCACGCTGCTTCGGGCGCTGTTGGTCAAGCATGTATTGTTCTAGCTCGCCACATCGGGGCAGAAGTGTTTGTTACTGCAGGCTCTACAGCCAAGAGGAACTTTCTGCGCGATGAATTCAACATTCCCGAGGACCACATTTACTCAAGTCGAACCCCCGAGTTCCGCGACGGAATCCTCTCCGTCACGGAGGGAAGAGGTATCGACCTTGTCATCAACTCACTCAGCGGCAACCTCCTCCAACAGACATGGGCGGTTGTTGCTGACTTTGGTCGCCTTGTTGAGATCGGCAAGCGAGACTTCTTACAAAACAGCTTCCTGCCTATGAGACCATTTGACAACAATATCACATTCACTGGTGTTGATCTCCGCAAGATGTTTCTGAACAGACCTCAAGAACACAAGCGGTGCTTGGCAGATATGGCTGATCTGATTGAGCGCAAGGTTGTCGTACCTATCCGACCAGTGACATCTATCCCCGTGTCACAGATCGGAACGGCTATGCGTAAGCTCCAGTCCGGACAGAACATTGGCAAAATTGTCATAACCATGAACCATGGCGAGCGTGTTAAAGCTGAAGTGGCTAAGCCCTTGATCGGTTCGTCTTCAAAGAGCCTGCTTCGCTCCGACAAGACATACATCATCACTGGAGGCACGGGTGGTATTGGTCTTTCCCTTGGGCCGTGGATGGTTGAAAACGGAGCGAGGAATGTTATCTTGCTCGGTCGAAGTGGCTCTAGTCGTCCTGATGTTCAAAAGGTGTTGAAGCAGTACAGTGACTCTGATGTGACTATCAGAGCATTGGCTTGTGATGTTGGTCGTCGAGAAGATGTCACCAGCGTTGTTGAATCGATCAAAGACCTTCCTCCTGTTGGTGGAGTCATTCATGGTGCTTTGTTCTTGAAGGTAAGTGTAATATTGTCAAGTAAGTACTAGATCTTACTAACTGGGTGCGCAGGACAAGCTACTCAGCAACACTTCATACCAGGACTGGCTGAACATTGTTCTGCCGCGAATCAGAGGAGCTTGGAATCTCCATGAGTTGCTACCCGACAACTTGGACTTCTTCATCGCCCTGTCATCTTTTATTTCGGGAAGCGGAAACATTGGCCAGTCCGTATACTCAGGCACTGCTGTAAGTCACAGACCTCTTAGAATGATCACATCTTTACTGACTCATCCTAGTCTTTCTATGACTCTTTCGCGGGGTACCGCACATCTCTAGGCCAGCCAACGGTGTCGGTTGCTCTCCCAGTAGTTCTTGACGTCGGCTATGTCGCAGATCGCGATATGGAAGGCAAGCTCACGAGCTCGCTAGGTGCAGTATTGTCCCTGAAACACTTGCGAACTGTCATTAAAGGCGGTATCATGGGTCCCAGTTCTGGCTTATATCGGGATGGCAAAGCTATTTCCTTCAGCTACGCCCGGGGAGACGACAGTAGTACGCTTCCGTGGCAGGCTTTCCATCCACGAGCCCTTGTCGACTACATCAGAGCCGAAACACGAGCTGATGGGACAGCTGAAGAAGGAAATACCCGCAACTCTGAGAGCAAAGGATTCAAGGTAACGGATGGTGGCGATCCATTTACTGGCCTTCTCGCAGTCTTGATGGACAAGGTGTCCTCCATCACGATGATTGAAAGAGACGAGATCGAAGCCGATGCCCCACTATCTAACTACAGTCTAGACTCGCTTGTGTCGGTTGAGTTGCGAAACTGGATCCGACGAGAGACTTCTGTCGAACTCCCTCCTTCCAAGATCGCTAACACTGCAAACTTACGAGCTTTGGCAACGTTCATTCTAAGTCAGATGGAAGCGGGACCTAAGAGAAAATAAAGCTGGTGCCCACAAGGGTCCTCATACAATGGCTATGTATGTATATGCTCAATAGAAGTATTCCTCTCAGGCGGCAGGCCACCCTGGTGCTCCATGAGTCGCTAGCTCCTTTTCCGTCCACTCCCAAAGCTCATCAGTGAGCTTTTGGTCGGTAAAGAACTTCTTCTTTTCCTCCAGAACACCAACTGGGTCATAGTAGGCCCCATTCTTGACACCTTCAGCGAAAGCAACCCATAGCCCGTTCAGTGCTCCTCTCTCTACGCCAACTGACGTTATATACATGAAGGGTGTTACAAGGAATTTAATCATCCAGGGACCCATCGAAGTTGACTTTCTAAAGAGATCAGTCCAGACCTGGCCGGGATCGAAAGAAACAGATTGAATTGATGGATAAACTTGCGAAAGCTTCCGAGCGAATAGTATGTTCGCGATTTTGGAGTGGGCATATCGTTGATATGGAGATGCGAGCGAATCTGACTTCTTCATCTCATCAAGGGCAAGGCCAGTTGGCGGCGGATCCAAAGTTGCAGCCATGGAGGATGTTGACATTATGCGGACCTCTCTGCCGCTCTTGGCTGTCTCAAGCAGTTTGGGCATCAGTAGTTGAGTGAGCAGCGCATGGCCCAAGTAGTTGACGCCGAACTGACTCTCGTAGCCATCCTCAGTCAGTGACGGGGCAGTCGATGAGATCCCGGCGTTGAGAAAGAGCAAGTCCAGCTGTTTTACTTCTTTGAAGAATTCAGATACGAATTTTTTGATGCTTGCGAAAGAGGATAGATCCAGTGGCAGAACGACCATACTGACATTTGGGTTGATCTCTTTGATTGACGAAACGAGCTTTTCAGCTTGAGCGATGGAGGCTGGACGGGCGGAGAGGTAGATGACCGATGGATTGTGGGGAGCAATTAGTCTGATAGTCGCAGCACCCAATCCAGTATTTCCTGTATGCCTTTAGCCAAGGACTTTCATTTCTCAGTCAATAACTGTACTAACCTCCAGTGACAAGAATGCTTTTCCCAGCGAGATCGGGGATGTCTCTGGCTGGGTCAAAACCATTGTCGACTGGGTTGAGAAAAAGCGGCATAACGACTTGCTCTTGGAGGAAGTGAAAAGGTCTAAGGAATGTCGTTGCCTAGGCGGGGGAGCGAAGGGCTTAAATACTTCCACATAATACGTGCTCATGTACTGTGACCCCTCTGAAGATCTCTGCTTACTGTGCATACAAGGTATCTTGGTTATTGGTAGGAACAGTCAGCACAGGATTCACTACGTCCATTGGTCAGTTGACCTGTTAGGTGCATCGAGCTATTATCACATCAACCACACTTCCAACTTGCAAAGTTGTTCGAGAAGAAAAAGGTTCTAGTTGGATACTTGATAGATTCTATATGTAACTTCTAGGCTATTGGCATTTTACGGGATTATGCTCTAGCAGATGCCGCCTTCGCGCACCAGGTAGAACGTATCGAATAGCCGGAGTGTCAGGAGTGACCAGGTTTCGCCAGAATCTAGACGGTACACGTCTATGCTTTGCAAGCTGACTTTCGGGGCTTAGGCTTCTCCTCTGAGTCGGCAGTCTTCTCACTAGCAGCAGGCTGAGCATCGGCCGCCTCACTCACGCCAGAAGGCTCAGCAGTCTGGCTCTGACTGGCATCGTTGGAACTTCCAGATGTATCAATCTTACCAGCGCCAGCATTCTCAGGGACAGACTTCTTAGCCTCCTCAGCCGAAACAGCGGAAGCAATCTCATACTCGGAATACTCAGAGAAGAAAGAAGTATCGGTAAACTCCCAGTCGCCCTTGGACTCTTCAAGAAGGTTGACTTCGCAAGCCCGGCCAAAAGCAAGCTCACATTCCGCAGCAGAGCCGCTGTTGGGAGTGGTGAAGAGTCGACCAGCATAGTCAGCAACGAGCTGCCTGACATTGATGAACGCGTTGCCTTCGAAGATTCCACGAGCCTTGTCCGAGCCGCCTTCGATGGCATGGCCGTTGTTGTCCTCCCAGACATTGTTGACAGCGTGAAGAAGAGTGTTCTCACTCAGAGCGGGGCTTCGGCCGGCGGTGCGGTAGATGTAGTTGTTCTTCATGGTGATCTGATCGTCTTCGCCGACCATCTCGAAGGTCCAGTAGTGGTAGCCATCACCGCCAGTGGAGAAGGGAGATTCGCCGTTGATGAAGTTGTTTGAGAGGGTGATCTTCTTGCTGGGGCTGTGGCCGAAGACGTAGTGCTGTCGGCCAGGTCGAGCAGTCTATAAAGGTTAGCATTAGTAATCGCATTAATAGTCAGAGAGGACTTGCAGTGACGTGGTCGACCCAAACCAGCTCGGCCTCATCGAAAGAAAGAATGTCTCCTCCCCAAACGTACTCGGGGTTAAGATCCGTAATGGCGATGTTCTGAATGATGACATTCCTAGCACCGCCGCGAATTCTCAGACCCTTGCCTTTGATGGCGGCCTTGTCACCAACACCAAGAACAGTCTTATCCGAACCAAGGTCGATAGGAGTCCTGGGTGCCTTGGGCCAAGTAGCCTGGGAGCTAGGGGTGTCACCACAGTCTCCATTGTCTGCAATGATCTTCTGCTTGCCTTCTTCATCACCCCAGTTGTGGCAAACAGTGCCGGTCTCGTCACCCTCGGAGTCGGTGTAATCGAACTCCTTGGACAAAACAATGACTCGAGGCTTGTCATCAGTCAGAAGATCGGTCAATTCCTCGATCGTTTCAGGATGGTCGGGTGCCGCATTGCCTCCACCAGTAACCCCTGCGGCGAAACCCTCAGCTTTGCCGACAACGCTCTGCGCAGTCGCGAGTTGCGCCAGACCGGCTAGGGCAACAAGAAAAGTTGGTACAGATTTCATCTTGGTAGGAAGGTAGTTAACGAATGTGGGGATATTTGATAACGAATGACAAAAAAAGATAGGGAATAACAGTAACAAAGAATAAAGGAATGTAGATCGGACTAATAAATCAGAAACATAGACGGTACCGATCTATATAAGATTCATCATCACCTCCTATTTCATTTCCAACAAGACATTTGATTAGTGGAAGTTCACTCTGCTCCACTGAAATCATCAGTAAAATCAGATAGCACAAACGCTTGGTCCAATTTACGATGAATCTGCCAAGCTGCCGGAGATAATTCAAAGTCAAATACGAGTAAAGCCGGAAAATGTTTCCATTTGCCTAGAAACGAATGCGAACGATGGTTGAAACAAACCACAGCGGCATTTGCCGCTTGTCGTCGGAAAGCTGTACCAGAATGGGAACATCCCGAAGACTTTCCACTTAAGGAATTACTAGAAGTCTCAGATACAGGCCATACAACGAGGCATCCGCCTTCCATCAGGGTATCATGCTAACAGACTGGGTCGCACGATGGCGTTGGAACCAACGAGCGCATACAGTGTTGTGGTGTTGCAGGAAGGTCAGCCTCGACTGCGTATTGCTACGTGACGGGGTACTACCGTTCTCCGGACCCTCCGGACCTCTGGTGGCAGTTTGCTGGAGGCTCAGGGGTATCTTCCAGGATCGACCGTTTTATTCGTTGGAGTACGATGTCGCATTCGCTTAACACTGGGATAAAATTGAGACGAACCACGATATCTACCCTGCAGCAACTCTCATGTCGTCCATTTGCTTTGCCTGCTACAGAAGGCTGTCTTTATTAGTACTCTTCGACTTTATTGAAAGACCGATCAACTATTAGACATAGGAAAGCTTGCTGAGCAGCTAAGTAGTGGCTAAGCCGGGGCCAATCAGTTTCGTCACGAGTTGTTTTGCTCAATTGTCGGCAAATACCGATACGAGCAACGCGTTCTGAATAATGTACTTTGCAGTCAATTTGCAAAATGGGTATGCACAGGCGTGAAAAGTGTATATATGGATGTTAATGAATAGTGTATTGATAAATATTTATCCTCAAAATCACAGGATGAAAGTGTCAGGCGCTCACAGAAAAACACGACAGATGGTAACCCCTGGCCTGGCTGAAACATGTAGACAGGCCTCCAACAATTTGCTGACAGCCGCATGGGGTAAACGAGGACCACGAAACATGACGGCTGGAGTCATGTAGCACCGCGGTCTTCTTCACTAATTGACTTAGCCGACGATTCGGCAAAAGCTTGATTGTGGAATTGTTCCTTGAAGCGTCTTGGCCGAGATACGATGGAGACTTCGAGGCTGATTGATGAAACAATGTGGGTTCTTGAAACTGCTACGTTAACTTAGCGCAGAGGACAGCCAAAGCCAAAAGGTCTGAACAACCTCAAACACAGCTCAGAACAATTCTACCGGCAGTTAAAAATAGTCAAATAATACGCGTATGAGCAAAACTGTCCAAGCACAGAAAGAAATACAGCGTGCTGCGACAGATTACGCTGTTAAGCTTAAGCTGCTTAACGCTTCGACCCCAGTAAGGGGCCGTTTCAGCATCGGGGAATTCCCTGAGCTTAGCCAGTGATCGTCGCCTTGTGTCATTACAGCTGCAAGGGTTAACTCGCTAATGATAGGTGGTCTTTTTGACAACTGAAACAAGCTTCGTAGGCTGTATCATTTAAGGATGTTATCATGGACAGTTTCATACCCAAAAAGAGAGAAAACTTGGCTTCTGGGGCGATCTGCAAACGGTATCCATAGATGTCACTCGATTGACGAATCACCCTTGTATAATGACAAGCTTATAAGGCTGTTGTATGTCCCGATTAATTGGCATTCTTGTCCTCAGCATCACTTTCTTTACTCTTCATTTCACTCTTTTACAAGCTGTGCTTGTTCATTCTTTTTGTCTTAGCAATATCCAGTCGTTTCAACAGGTTTGATACCACTTTCTCTCACTTTGTATCCTTCGATCAACCTTCAACAACCATCAATATGCAGTACCGTATGATCATGGCCACTTTGGCCCTTAGCGTTTACGCCGCTCCCGCTCCTATGATCACTGGTGCTCCCTCTCTGTCTCGACGACAGGATGATGGCGGCGCAGGTGGTGGTAGCAGCGTTCTCAAGGAACCCATGACCATCGCTGCTGGCGAGTCATTTGACGGTGGTAATGCTGTCTTTGACCGTGGTGTTTCTTGCACTGGTCAGGAGGAGGGTGGTGACTCCGACGCTGTCTTCATCCTTGAGAAGGGTGCTACCCTTTCCAACGTCCGAATCGGTAAGTCGAACAGCTCCCGTCCGTTGTGGCGCATCATCTAACAACTGTTATTACAGGTCCTAACCAGATCGAGGGTGTCCACTGCAACGGTGGCTGCACCTTGAACAACGTCGTCTGGGATGCCGTCTGTGAAGACGCCTTCAGCATCAAGAAGCAAGAAGACGGCGAAACCACCACCATCAACGGCGGTGGTGCCAAGGGCGCCGAGGACAAGGTCATCCAGCACAACGGTGGTGGTACCGTTATCATCAAGGACTTTGAGGTCTCCGACTTCGGCAAGCTGTACCGAAGCTGCGGTAACTGCAAGTCCATGCCTGCTCGTCACGTTGAGATCTCTGGCGGTTCTGCCACCAATGGAAAGATGCTTGTTGGCATCAACCCCAACATGGGAGACACGGCCAAGATCTCTGGTATCCAGGTCACCGATGTTCCCAAGGAGTGCATCACCTTTGAGGGTGTCACCGATGGAAGCGAGCCCAAGGAGGTTGGCACCTGTGATGGTGCTGGCGGTGCCGAATCTGGATCTGGTTCCGGTTCTGGTGACTCTACTGAGGCCCCTGCCACTCCTACTGCTCCTGCCGATGACTCCGAGTCCCCTTCTGAGTCTGAGGTCGCCAATCCCGTTCAGACTTCTGTCGATGGTGGCTCTGACGGCGATAACCAGTCTGATGACAACGAGAACAACGATGACAACAACGGCGACGACAACAAGGATGACGATAAGAAGGACGAGGACGAGGAGAACAAGGACGAGGAGACCGAGGAGCAGGATTCTGGCGACAACAACAACAACCAGGAGCAGCCTGCCGGCGATCAGAACCAAGGCGGCTTCAACGGTCAGCAGCCTCCTCAGCCTCAGTTTGGTGCTCCTCCTCAGTTCGGTGGCTCATCCGGATTTGGTGGCTTCTAAACGGGGTCTGCGTACCTGTTTAGCCAGCAAATGAGGAAACGGTTAGACAGCGATAACATGCTGTCGCTGTCGGGAACCTGGATTTCTTGTATGTAACTATTTATTATTAGCAAGACTAAGACACATTCTTTGAGCACAGTCGATGTCTGTCATATTCTCTGCCAATGTCCCTGTGCCTTGCTGAGCAATTTGTCAATTATGTCACTGTAAAGAGGATAGAATAGGGCTGAGCCGAATACTCCGTCCGTATTCTAATGTCTAGTGAAACTTGCAGGGCAGATTATTGCGCCCCATTAAAATCTGACTGTGCTGACTTCAGCACGTTCGTTACAGTAGGCCCCTGGCCCCTTTCTAGTGCGTGCACCATCACTTTCTTAGCCATCAGTTATTGCGGTTCCGTGTTGTCTTGGTATTTTATTTTACCAGCTTTAAAAGATCTTGTATTCTCTTTTCAAGACAGATAGAAGATGCTTAATAATTGACATGCGATCGCATTGAACGGCTGATGATGATGATGCTGGCGAGGGTGCCAAGTCAGCCGAATGAGGAAATCTCCGTTTCTCAAGCATTGACCAGGAGTTGATTGGACCAACACACCCTCGAAGGATTGTCCCTTCATTTCATTTCGCTAAAAATGATGCGCTTGCTTTTTTAGCTTATGCTGCCTAGCGCGTTGCAGTTTTCTCAACCGTGATAAAAAGCGCGACCCTACTCCATCGTTGCAAGGCGATCTTCTTATCTCCGTTCCCCACATTCGTTTTATTCATTCATTCATCATGGTTGTATTGAAGAACATCGCTAGCCTCGCGCTCTTGCTGGCACGGTCTGCGAGTGTCCAGTCCATGGATCTTGACAGCAGAGAGGGCATCCTCGATGCTTCCAAGGCGCTTGCTGGAGACCTTATTGAGTTTTATAAGGGCAACAAGAGCGGCGAAACTCCTGGTCTTTTGGAACCCGTCAACGTCAACCGCCTAAGTGATGGATACTATTGGTACCAGTCGGGAGCATTCATGAGCGCATACGTCGATTATTGGCAATTGACTGGCGATGACACGTACAACGATCTGGTTAGAGAGGGTCTGGAATGGCAACTGGGAGAGAGTAAGGATTTCATGACGGCCAACCACAGCGCATCGATGGGAAATGATGATCAGGCTATCTGGGCAATGGCTGCTATGTCGGCTGCTGAATATGGCTTCCCTGCCCCCACTGATAAGAAAACTCAATGGTACGATGTTGCCAAGCATGCTTGGGATATGATGCGTAAGCGATGGGATATCGAAGACGAGAGTGATGTCTGCTATGGTGGTCTGCGATGGCAGATCTTCCAGTTCAATACTGGGTATAACTACAAGTCAAGTAAGTTGACCCCAATGCCAAAACATAGTACATTCCTAATGCATTCTACACAGCTCTCTCTAACACCCTGTTCCTAAACCTCGGAGCGCGAATCTACAGATGGGCTGAGAGCGATGCCGTCGCCGACTATGTGACCATGGCTTACACATGGCTCGAAGAGCGAGAGCTGATCGATGACGAGACCAGCGCTGTTTACGCCGGTGCACACACAACCGACAACTGCACCACCATCAACAAAGTTCAATGGTCTGCAAACGCCGCATCGTTGTCCATGGGTCTCGCCTACTTTTACAACTCTGTAAGTGTACAAGCCAATGTATGCACATAACCAGTACTAACACATGTTCGAAGACTGGCGATTCCAGCGAACCCAGCATGTGGAAAGATGCCGTGGAGGAACTCACCACCATGACCCTCAAGACCTTCTTCACCAAGGAGGGCAAATTCAAGGAAGTCGCGTGTTCAAAGAACACATGCTCTCGAGATATCCCCACATACAAGGCTCTTACGCACAGATGGCTCGCTGTGACTGCCCAGCTTGCTCCTTTCCTGTCCGGCAAGATCATGCCCGTTCTTCGCGAGTCAGCCAAGAGCTTGCAGGCAGAGGGCAATGGTAAAGATGCGCTAGAGCAGAAGCTTGCCAACTTTGCCGTCGTTTCCAACTTGTTGATTGCGGATGGCACTGCTCCCATGAAGCAGAAGGATGCCAAGACCAAGATTGAGGAGGACTCTTCAGATACTACTGGCTCGGCTACCGACTCGGCTACCAGCTCCGCCACCAGCACAGGCGCTGCTGCTGAGGCGACAGTCCCTGAAGATAACTCTGCTAACAGCCTTGCTGGCTCTGGTAGCGTCTTAGCTCTTTCGTTGCTAGTTGCAGCTTCCCAGTGGTTTCTGTAGAACTCATGCTTTGTGTACAATAAATTCGCATCAATATTTATGAAGTATCAAATTTACGCACATATGGTAATATATCCTCAACCTATCTTCGGCAGGTAAATAAATGTCAGTCAAAAGTATTACTTTCTAAAGTCTAGGCCACGGAAATAAAATGGCCTAGTTACAAGCCTAAACTTGCATAAGGTAACTAAATTATCTCATCCCATATCATTGTAGCTAATAATTGTTTTCATACCTTCATATTTGGGTACCGGAATAAGCGTTTTTCTCCAAACTTTGGCCCGGGATGAGGGATCGAAGTTTCCCCAGTCGTAGATCTGGGTTGGCAAGCCAGCCGACGTCTAGTGTCCGTCAACAGACGGGCGGCCTTAAACTATTCCCTGACAGGTAATGGTTGCCTTACGACCTCGCTGGAAGTCCCGTTCACATGGGCACAGCGCTGGATGCAAAGATAGGTACGGTTTACGACTATTTAGAAACCAGGTGCAATCTTGGGAACACTGGAAAGCATGAGGATGAATTGAACAAATGCTGTTAATTGAACTTTATCAAAAATATGTACATGATGCTTGCTTAAACAAATAGCAGCTGTAAAGGATGCTTATTTACAATATGGGAACGCATCTTCCCTTGGCCGTCATCGGAGTCGGCAGCTCGGAGCTACTTCTGAATCCCGACATCGGCATCGAGCCATCGCGCTGTGGTAGCGGGTCCCCTTCTCCACCATCTCTGTGTAATTGCTCCAAATTTCAAGGTCAAACTCTGGCAAAAACGTTCTCAAGCGTGCTGTGCAGCATATGAATTTGTGGCGTGGTTGGTCATTTCATGTCGTTATTGGTGGGATAAATCCCCAAGCGATGTTGGCCAGCCGTCAGATTTGCGGCGAAGCCATTGTTAGTGGTGTGTTTGCTAATGTTTGTCGGATGAATAGCAAACATATCTATTGGCGTCCAGTGGGGATGTTGATGCCGGACCAGCGAGGAGCAGATGAAGGCTCAAAGACGTTTGTACCCAGAGGAGGGTCTCGGCTGAATGAAGTAGACATGCTGGGAGTCTCGGTAACGACGGCGGAAGACTCGGAAATGGTGTTGACGCGAGTGTTCCCCCAGAACTTGTCCATGATTGGATCATGGACAGCAGTGTCGCGGCCGTTTGAAAGGCTGCGGCTGGGGTCTGTGGTGCTCAGTCGCCGAGTCTGAGTAAGACCGAGACGGAGGGTTTGAGGAGCAGCACGGGCGCCACGGCAGAGGGTTTGAATGGAGGAGCTCATGGTGACAGAGTTTGGTACAAAGTTGGTACGAAGTGAAGAGAAGATAAGAGTTATTATTATTGAGTTTATTAAAGCTCAAAGTCTGGGGAAATCGGAGTTTACTTATACATCTCTCGGTTTGTTCCCGGGCTGAGGGCGCTTCGGCTGAGGGTTCGGATGAAGGGAATCTGGCTGGAATAGGAAACCCCCCACACCAACTTGTTCCCCGCATCTCCATGCTTTTACCCCAAAGTGGGCTGATATTTGTTCTGGAATTGGATGTCGGTAGTTGGAAGAGGAGACAAGATAAGATAGTGACTTGCTTATCAATGAAACCTTCTCCGATATTCGGGTATCTCCAAGTTTGACTTGGACTGGGTGCCACTCCGTTGTCTGCCCACCTCTTCCTCGTCCAGGGCTACATCAGACCACATCGGGCCAGAACGGACAGGATATTAAGCAACGACAACACTAAAGTACAGACTTCACTATCCAATACGTCAGTGCTCTTGCGCATGTAGCGATGAGAACAAAGCGCGCCACTGAGAGGCTTGCTTTGCTGTGTCCCCATATGATACTGGACATCAATTTAGGTTTCATGACGTGTCTATGCAGCAAATTGGCGAGAAACGTTGTGTTCCTGATGTCGTGCATGTGGCCGAAAGCTTGGTACAGCGACCCAAGCCCTGGGGTTCATGTAAAAAGCTTATG
Source organism: Fusarium caatingaense (assembly GCA_013624355.1). NCBI lineage: Eukaryota > Fungi > Ascomycota > Sordariomycetes > Hypocreales > Nectriaceae > Fusarium > Fusarium caatingaense. Next base: position 46,842 of record JABKKP010000222.1, read on the forward strand.
TGGCTGGCTGGTGCGACATTGGGCAGCAAGACGAGAACATCCTGAGATACTACAGCATGTTCCGAAACGTACAGGTTTCTTTGCCACAATCACATGCATAGTTGAAGATAGAACTTACCGTTCAGGTCGTCACATATATCGCAAATAATAGAATAGAAGTCAGGTAATCAAGAATTGTATTCTGTCAGCTATACTAGTAATTGAAGCTCAGCTACACGCTTGGAAGCCTCTTAGACAGACGATAAGACATATAAAATGGAAATCTAGCAAAGGTTTTTGTTTTGAGTAGTTTGACCGCACGCATACACAAGACAATCTCAATGAGCATCATTTACCTCTGAAATCATTGGACCCATACGTTACGCCTTGCCTCGAAAATCAAGATGTTGATAGACGCGCATGCCTAAAATGAAATCTGACCGGAAGATCCAGGTGATGATGGTAAAAAGAAAGTGACCGATATGGTCGTTACGTCGATGTCGTGGGGGAAAGAGCAATCGAGAAGCAGGCTCAGAATGCTGCAGTACGTGATGCAAAGGAGATCGAATCGAGAGATTATTGCGCCAATGGTTTTCCAAAAGCGTCTTTTTTTTTAAGTATGGAAGCCAAATTGCGAACCTTGCGACGGACGGTGGGTCAAGCCGGAAGTGATATGTGGTGGTGGTGGTCGACGTCCGATATGTGCAAGTCGATTTCTGAGGCTTCTTAGGCCGTCCATGCAAGTTGCTATTGTTTTGCTGATAGCGTATTCCAACGCTAGTGATGCCAAAAGGAAAGAGGAACCTCCGGATAATTCCACCAGGCAGGTTGCCAATATTGTGAGATGTCATTCTCATGACAGTGAATTTCTGCCACGACGACCACGGCGGGATTCGTTGGTGACGGTCGTGGTAAGGGCGTTATCCACCACGACATCGTCCTTGGTGAGCTGTCTTCGTGGGATCCAGAACAGCTGGATCGCGCCGATGATGGCAACCAAAACACAACTTACCCACGCGAAAACTGAACCTGCGAGGGCGTAGAAGACTCCAACAAGAGGAGGAGCAATGGTACGCGCCAAGCAAGCACCAGACATGGCCAAACCGTTAACTCGTCCCAGCACAGCAGGGGTAGGGGTAGCATCCTTGATGAGAATCAAGCAAACAGGGGCCACGATCAAACCACAGAAGCTCTGCATCAAAAGCGATAGGTAGATGCCAGCAGAGGTCCAAGGCTCGGCAAAGGCGGAAAGGAAGGGCATGAGCATGTAGGACACAGGGTAGAGAATGATCATGCTGAGGAAAGAGTGCCACACGCCCATGCGGCTGACGTACATGGGGAAGACGACGCCCTGAATAAGGAGACCCAAGCCACCATTGACGGCCAAGTACAATCCGACGTCGTGCACGGTGTAACCGAGACCACCGACCAAGTCAAGTGTTCCGCGTGTCTCCGAGGGCTCGTCGAGTAAATACGTGGCAAGAAGGCTGCTTGCAGCCATCTGGTGGTACGAGAAGATAAGCAGTGAGACGATGAGCATCATGACGGTGTAGTTGAACGTCTTCTCGCCTGACTGGGACTCGTTCTCCTGCTCCTCGTTGGGCGGTGTCAGGAGATCCTGGGGCAGTAGGACAGAGTGCACGGTTCCAAAGGAAGATCGGCGCAGATCGATGAAGTCGTGTTCAACAGCCATACCCAAACTGGACTCTGCGAACCTGGGGCGCGATCGACTGGTCGAGGGAGACATGTGTCGCATACGGCTGCGGGAAACGGAGCTTCGGTACTGGTTTCGGACGCGACCGTGGAGAGGAGTTCTCTCGTCGATGGACTCCAAGTCGTCGACAACGGGAATATCCTGGTAGTTGAGGGCGGCATTCTCGGTCTCCTCGCCCGGTCGGACGAGGGTCTCTTCAAGAAAGAAAATGCCCTGGATAACGGCGATGGCGACAACAATCACCGAAACGAGGTTGGGCAGAAGGAACGGGTATCGTCCAAAAAGTCCGTCTTCGGAGAAGAATCGAGGGTACCAGTAGGCGGGCTGAGCAAGGAATCCTCCCATGGCAGAGCCGATGATGCCGCCAAGAGTCCAGATGAAAGGCTGGACAGCGTAGGCCTTGGCTGTGACATAATTAGCTTCTGCTGAATTTTCATCCGAAGAAAAAAAAGCGCAAACTTACGCTCATGCTCAGGCAATTTCACCATCTCGGCGACCATGGTCTGCATGACAGAGACGTTGCCATTGAGGGCACCGCCCACAAATCGTGCCAAAAGAGCAACCCAGTAAGACTTCGCCAGACCGAAGATGAGACTGGAGATAGCGACACCGACGAGTCCAAACAAAACCACAGGCTTGCGCCCAATGCGATCCGACAAAATACCCCATCCCATAGAAGTCAGCGCCTCGGCGAGCGCATATGCCGAGACGAGCAGTCCCGCGTAAAACGAGGCATCTTTCTCATCAATTCCCAAATCCTTGACCATCAAAAATGTGTAGGCCAGGATGGAGTTGAATGCGATGGGCTCAGAGAATCGACATATTGCTGGTCGTCATTGTTAGCGAAATTGTTCATCCTGAGTGAGGGGCACGCGATGCGATGGGGGCGAAATGGATGGCGGTGAAGGCGCAGTGCGGTCCAGGCAGTCACAGTGGGCTGGACTGTCTGAGCTTCGTTGCGCTGGGCAATGACGTACCGAGAATCGTTAGCTGCCTGGTCGGGAAGGCGTTCGGATCTGTGTCGACTTTTGCTTTCCTTAGATTCATGGCGCGACTTCTATTTCCTTCTGATCACCAATTGAATGGATGAAACCACTGTCGACGGTGAGGACGGGGGGATGGGAAGGGGAAAGATGAAAAGGGAAAAAAGAGAAACGGTCGGGAGAAGGAAGAGGGAAAGAAAAAAAATCTTTTGGCGGGCCATATGACTCTCAAGTAGGTACGAGTAGGCTAACAGAATTTCACACTTCGGGCGCACTGAATCAGGCGCTTGCTTATGGTAGGTAGACCGGCCCGTAAACCGACTGGATTTCGGTGCTACGCTGCAAACCCCCACGTACAGTGAGTTCCAGGTTGCCACCAACCCCGGTAAACTGCCCCCTCAGTGGTTATCACTTGGCGAGCAGAGGGGGGTTACAGCGCCTACAAAAAAAATGATAATCCCGGGCGGGCAAGCTTCAGCTACCTGTCAAGCCTGTCCACGATCCTGCATTAGGATTGAGGACAAAGCATGGGGTAAAACCTTGAAATGGATTCTCCCTTCATCGTCCGAAGTATTCTAAGACATCATCCATTGTGAGATCTCCATGATGGAATGGGCGTTGGCCGAGGTTCAATACCTCACATTCCCGTGTCAACCCTTGCTCATTACTCAAGATACCGATTCTCCAACACTAACATGAATCACCACCACGAGAAGAACTTTTGCTTTTTTTTTCCTTCGTCTTCATCCTTCGCTTTGACCATCTTGAACAAAAAGATGCCGACTAAACTTCGGCTACTTCACGAATATATGTCGGCTGACCTTGTTTCTCGTGCTTGGGATGACAATGCCGTACAGTAGACTGGATGATCAGTGGCAAGCTGTTTTGTTTGATGTTTGCTAGCATTTTTTTGCCTTCTGTGGCAAAATATACTTTCGCTTCGTCGGATGTCGTCAAGGTGCATGCAAAACATACTGGAGCTGTCAATCTGTCAAACGAACTTTAACATAAAAAAGACTGCAAACTGTAACAAAAAGCGACAACAGACTGACTTTGTCACTCAAAAAAGCTTGGACGTTTGCACATCATGGATTAACACTCCATCAAACCAATCCAAGACCCTGTCTCAGCTATCATCAGCGATCCCAGATCTTGTTCCCCTCTTAGCTCCCATGTCTAGCATGTCCTTCCCCATCGCACACCGTTTTTCCGCCAAGTGATGACACCAAAGCATCGTCAGGTGTGGCGAAACGGAAATCGTTCAACTGGCTAACGCTAGCGCGGAGAGAAACAAGCCAATTGATGCTGGTGCTTAGCAAGTGATGATGAGGCTGAAAACGGTAAAGGTCATTCTCTCATTCATTCACGGTTTCACACAAAAGAACGGTGACAGGATGTGTGATTGATGATGTGGTATCGGGTAGGCGAGGTGACAGATCGAATTTGGATCTCTCGCCTTTTTGCTTGGCTTCCTTATTGAGGTCCCTGCTTGCTGATCTGCAGCAAGCGGGCATCAATCAACAGGGCCCATTCCATTCTGTCGTGTGTGCTCTGCATATGGGATGGATGCTCCTAGGCTCCTTCTTTTCTCTCCCCTCTTCTGATGGAAGCATCCATCCATCCATCCATCCATCCAACATGCACGGACCCTTAGCAATCCATCCTTGGCCCGATATCGTATCGTATCATGTCGGAAGATAAGCACGATAAGGCGCTGGAACCCCAGACATTGACGGTTATATGCACAGTAATACACCCGAGCCAATAATTAACAATGGAAGAGGCTGACGGTGCATTTCTTAATTGTTAGTGCATTAAACTGCCGCGCTCGTGAGGTGAGCTGATGGTCCCCCTCCCCGCTCGCTCACCGGCTTTCTTCTCGTACTAATTCTGTCCTGGTGGCTGGTAGCCGGTAGCGTAGCAGGTAGAGTCAGATTCGGGCTGGGGACTGACCGTTCAGTCTTGTACCACCACAAAAACAAGTTCATCAACCAAGTCTTCGTCTGACAATTGACGATGGAGCGGGTATCCATGGATACACCCTTGATCATGCGCGCGACTTAAATTGCGCACCATCGTCGTCGCCTGATAAGTAACCTAGTAACCTTGCCTGCCTTCCCGATCGCGCAGGTGAGAAATCCGATTATATGGGTCCTCCAACTCCAACTCGCCATGGCATGGGAAATTGAACCAGACACTAAAAAAGTCCGATTCTAGAGACCATTGCTAGATATCGTATATTTAGCACATGGCTTTTGACAGCTGATGTCTCCAGAGTCTAGATCTTGATCCATTGTTCCGGCGGTGTGGTCCATTCAAGAAGCCATATCTCAGACCTACAGAACGTTGATCCCGGCGAACGCACATCGCGACGACTTCCATTTTGTAACAATCATCGATCAAAATTGATATGTGGCTGAACAATGTGCTCACCCAAACAAATTGCTTTTGTCTGTGATGTGCGACAGATCATTTCAGAAACCGGGCTTTCATTGAATCATGATATAAAAATTTGTGCACAGCGTTGTATTACCGGTACACAACAAGGAGGAATTCTAGGTGGGTAGCACAAAGCTTCGTATCGGTGTGATCCCTGCATGCAATTTCTACCAGTCCCTACGCACGGGGAAATAAGCATTGTAGCCCAGGAACGTCCCGCTGGTAACCAAGTCTCAGCGTCATAGAAACTGAAACGGGTGAGACAAAAGGTCTTGGTTTGTATTGAGCCATGCCGATGTGTTTCACTTGTCATTTCTTCTTCTTTGAGCCGCGTACCTGTATCATATTATGCCGGTCGCCTTGGTGATTCATCAAACTATCATGGATCGATACTGATCGAAGATTTCTATGTATTCAGATATCATCTTCGTCGACAATATTACGCATCACCCTTGCATAACATAATTGGTCGCGTGACTTTGATACGGTGATTTTGCAAATGTCGATTATGGGTAACAAGGTTAACTCAAAGTCACTGTCATGGATAGTATTCACAATCACATTCTATGAATAAGAGCGCCAGCTGAGCAAATTGATTCATGTCATGGAGTAATTTCAGGAACAAAGAAGTAAATGCTGCTGCGTGCGAAATACAAAATCATCAACCGCAAGATCAAGCAAACTTTGTCTTGGGCCGCTCAAGCAACTCCCCATCCAAAATGATATCAACCTTCTCATTATAAAAGCAAACCAGCTTCGCGATAGCGCCACTTTCATGTGTCGGGTGATTATAATACCAAATCAGATTCTCATATGTATTTCCATCCACAACCACATGATAATACTCGGCCTCTCCCTTGTAAGGGCATTTTGTCTTGAGGTTACTTTTTCGCAGGAAGGTCTGATCAACTGCAGTGAGCGGCATGTAGTATCGCGTTGGCAGACTCGTCTCAAGTAAATGCATGGACGATTCAGTCTTGGCAACAGTCTTGCCAGCGACCTTGACCTCTATTGGGCGCTCAGAACGGAGGATGTCTACGCGCTTGAAAGGGTCCTTTGCATGAACAAAGATGGGTTCATCTTCCTCCAACCATTGGTCTAAACAATTATTAGCTTTGTAATGCCATCTTGTATGGATGAAGACATACCTATGCTGCGGAATTCGATTCTCACTGTATCAGAGAGCGGCCCAAGGGTCACATCCTGGAAGAATCGTAAAACTCCATCTACCTTCTTCTCCTCGAGAACATCATGACCAGGAACAATAAGTTGAGAAATCGCCGCGCGTTCCTTGAGCTCCACAGAAATGTTCTGCTGATCAACTAACTTGCCGTTCGTAATATCCACCGAGGGCACATAGATGGTAGGAAAACTGTCGTGTTCCCAGACAAAGACAGCTTTGGTAGTGTCGACGACAGTGATATGATTGTGGATAGCTCGAATCCTGCGAGATGTGGGAAGAGCCTTGCGAGGGCCGTGCTCGATGAGGTTTTGTGCAAGCTGTGCGAGACCTTGTCTGCTACCCATTTTGAATCGTGTGAACGGGGAAAACCAACGAGTTTTGATAAGAGATACTTTTTGCATAAATAGTTTGTAAGTTTGTTAGTAAATAATTAACAGCTTGATGTCAAGTTGGGGAGTATGTGGTTGTTATAATGTCATACCCCGCTCATGATGACGCAAAAGAGTATATGCAGCATTCAGCCATTGGACCCTTGATTTATAATCTCCTCCACGGAAGGGACCTTACATACGACAGAAATGTTTGTCATGCTGTAAGGGACCTTTCTCTTTAAAATTAATGAGATGGGCCATTCATAGACAGCTGAAATAGTCTTGTAATTTGCAAGTGCTTCTTGATTTCAAATATCGGACTGTCATACTAGACAGTAAGTTAGATTATAAATCCATGTTACAAGTTCCCCTACAATGAATACTTGAGATGATGCCTCTGTTTGGTCGTTTAATAAAAGTGGTACACTTTATCCAGATCATCTGTGATATGGACGTTCCAATCCAGCCCATGCGTTTTGATTGCTCTTTTCCAAACCTCCAGCGTCTCCTCACTGAGCTCAGGCATACCCGGTTTGCCTGCAAACTCAAGACAGGGTACATCTTCCGACTTGGTGTTGAAGCATATACCTGATTGCGAACGACCGTGATTGATAATATTGAGCTCCTCGATCTTTGGCATTCGAGCAGCGCAAGTGCCAGCCGCGATGGCAAACCTGTTCATGGTGTTCTGGTCGTAGATATATGCCCCACTGCCGCCAAGTGTGAATTGGGCAATACACTCGCCTGATGGGAGGTGTTCTTTGAGTTCGAGGTTATAGGTACGTATGTTGGGCCACAGAGCGTCGGGGTTTGGTTGTGCAGGTAACAGTATCGTGCTGTCTATCCTGGCTATAAGATAGAAGTCTTCAAGAGCTTGTCTTTGCGTGAAGGAGTAAAACGACAGACTCAGAGGATCTTCTTGGATAGGAGGCGGGACTATACTGTTGGGGCGGTCGGTTGATCCTCGTGGTGGCAGTCGTGTATAGCTTAGGATGAATGATTTCACGGACATCGGAATCATCCCAAGTGTCTGCGCGAACACTACACCGAACACGTTAGACATACCCCATTCATCTCTCTGTGCGCAAACTCACTTGTTCTTTGACTCGACTCGTCAGAAGGTTCGATGAACTCTTCATCGGTCAGCCACCATTCTAGCTTCGATAGTTGTGTCATCTTCGACGCAAAGCGATTAATAGAAGATGGAGAGAAAAGTATGCTTGCCGAGCCTGGTTCCACCCTGAAATAATGAATGGATGGTATCTCGCCAATATCCGCCTCCCAGTCTTTGAACAGCTCGACAAACATAGGCGTCACAGTCCCACAAAGGACTTGGAACCTTTCGACTGATCTTTTCGTTTCATTCCTCAGAAGTCGCAGAGCGAACTTTTTCGGCGGCGTTATAAAAATCTCCAAACCCACTACCGGCTCTGGTCGAGGCGGAATCTGCGACAGAACAGTGAAAAGCTGCTTGGCGCTTTTGTTGAAGACCAGTTGATCATCATAGTCTTCTTCCGGATTTGTCGATATTACCAGATTGTGTGCGGGGAATTCGAAATCGTACCAGATGTACCGGATATAGCTGAGCCGAAGAGGACTGAGGTAGTTTTCGCGCTGAGCGACATCGAGTCTAGTCGAGTTCAAGATCAGATGCCGGAATGTGATTGATTCTACAATGGGCTGCCATTGTCGAGAAATCACTGCGTAGCGCGCGAGCGATGTTACCGGGCAATGTTCATTTATTTGAGGGAACCAGCGCGTCTTGACGATCAGGCTGAGGACAATATTGCGAATAATCTCTGACGGAAGGTTGTCCATGGTTTCCGCACAAGCTCATTTGGCCAATGATATGTGTGTCGATTTGCGCCTCAGGCTTTCATGTTGTGATGTTGGAAATGATCGGGGAAAGATTATCTGCATGCCGCGACAAAACATCGGTCATAGTTGCTTAGTCACCAGGTCAGACTTACGCAGTCAAAATAAATCAGCCTAAGCTCGTCGTTAACGCAGCGTAAACTAACTAAGCCATTTTGTCGCCTATGCTCTTGACAGCCAATTCTTCTGACACGCTGACGGTAAGGCACACAATGTCAAGGTTACTTGTGTCAGTTTTAGTATCCTGCGCATCAGCCCAAATTATGGATCACTGTCAGATTTTGGCTCTACTTAGCGTGACAGGCGGGGAGGCTTGGATGTCAAGAAAATGGATTCATTGGGGCGGAGCAACTAGGCAGACAGCTCAGCTTACGGCCAAGGCTACATTCAATACTAAGATAAAGATAAATAGACCGGGCAGACTCATCTGTTGTTCATACCAACTACTGACTCCTCAAAACCGTATCAATTCCAACCAGATCATCAGTCTCCATACTCTTCTACCTTACCATCGTCACTTCCGCACAATGCCTTCAACCACCAAAAAGCAACGCGCGAGTTTCGGAAACATCAAGGCGATTCAAACTCCTCTCAGCGCAAAATGGGATCTTCGTGTTCCCGGTCCCGAAATGATCAAACTCATCTACGGATCTCGGCCTGAGGACATGGACGATAAGTGGATGTGCAGCACCGAGGGCCCCGACAGGGAGGGAAACATCAGAGTCAGCTTCTGTAGAAGCTGGACTAGCATGGAGAGGGTAGCTCTGATCGGAAAAGTATCACCCGAGGCACACAGAAATGAGAAGGCTATTGAAAGAGAAGGCGGAGTGATTACGGAGGTCGTCTGGGAAAAGCCTATGAAGGGCGTATACGACCCTATGGATGAGAAAGGCGCCAAGGAGTTTGCGGCTGGATTCAGCAAGTTTAGAATGGATTGCGATTTGAAGGTGTAATTGTACCTCGCAGGGTTTAGAGCTGGGAGTTGACGGAGTGGAGAATTTCGAAGGCTTTTGTTGATAATACCCTCAAATCTATTTAATCCAACCATCCATGCGTTCAAGAATGCCATAAATATCCCTCAAAATCAAACCTTCCAAATGCTGATAAACCTTTCCCAAAAACGATGCTGTGACTACTCTCACGTTAGCTATGCACCGCTCCCAGAGGAAAGTACTGACATGAAATTTTCAACTGAACTCATCTCGTCGGCGGGCCTTTGGGAGCATCAGGCATTCGAGCCGCAGCTGTCCTGGCCTCCAATTTCTCCGTAACTCGACGGTGGTTTTCTGCGACCGGGCGGGCAGCCGAGGTGTATGCTTGGGTATATGGTTGTTGAAATGGAAAAGATTGGCGGTTGTTCACCAGGGGAGTTTTGTCGGGGGTGCGGTCGGGGAAAAGATCGTCTATGGCTTCCATGATATCTTCATAGAGACCCTTTATAAATCCCGGAATTCCACACATTTTGGTGCAATCAACGATGTGTTTTGGTAAATTATTTGAAGATTGAGTCGTCGGTGAAACCAGCAAAGTGAGATGAATCTGGGCAGAGATCACGTGCTAGGTGCAAGCAGACCGTCGCATTGGTGTTTTTGGTAAAACGTCACAATTAACAGGAATTGCAAATTGAACAATTTCTTTATTAATCCTTCAAAGATATTCCGCTTCAATTGTATTTTATGCGAATAGCCTCATATCTAAGGCTTGGGCTTTCTTCCCGACTTCTTGAACTCTCCAGCCTCGCCCTTGATTCCCTCTCTGCTATCGTTCGCCTGCGCATTCTGGCTGTTGGTTTTCTTCTCCTTCTCCGTCAAGTTCTGATTCTCGAAAGATGTTGCATCGCCCTTGCCTGGTGTGCCCTTGAGCGAAGCCATAGCGCCATCGGTGTGGTCGGGGTTGTTCTCGGCATCCTTGGGGCGTTCCGTGACGGGGGCTTTGACTTTGCCTGACTCCATGCGCATTGAGGTATATGGGCCATACGTTGGCTTGGTTCGCAGAGCGGATGTGACGGTTGGGAGACGTCGGAG
>JABKKP010000223.1:0-55293 GCA_013624355.1 Fusarium caatingaense
TAGATCAACCTACCTATTTAGTATGTAGCCGGTCATCGACTTTCCAAAATAGCTTCAAGATCGTTCCAACAATGCAACTTCCCAAATCCCATTGTGCCAGTGAATCGCGTACTTAGTCTCTTCGATGCCCATCCTCTCCGTTTCCCTTCTTGTTCTATTCTCCAAAGTATCCATTGGGCATTGAATTGTGAATTACCTATATCCCGTCTTCCTTTCTGAACCACTGGTATCTCACCTTTCATCAATATTGACTTCATTAAAACATTATTACAAAATAAAAAAATGACAGCTCCCACGCCTGCCCTTCGATACCCATCTCCTCTGTTTCCTTTTTTTCTTCTTCTTCTCCATCTTACCACCACATCACATTCGTGTGAGTATATGTCCCGTCCTCCTCTCTGATTCACTGATATACTGACTTTATTAGTAAACAACAATCTTTATCAAAACAAAATATCACCACCGGAGCTCACCACCCTCCTCCTCCTCCTCTCTCAACATTCCGCCTCCTCCTCCTCTCCCAACATTCCGCCTCCCCCCAAACCCCAAGGCGCCAGAGGAGGTGCGCCCGTCTCCCCAGACAAACTTGTAAGTTCACACTATCTCTTCTTATCAAATCAATGAACTATGACTAACCTTGATTCTTTTTTGACAGCTACCCACCCCAAGCCGATGGGGAGCAGGATGAACCCCTCGGCAACTACTATCGCCAGGAGGAAGGGGGTCTAGAGGCGAGGGAGGATGGATGGAATGGCCCGAATGGGTGGCGGGAGTGGGTGAGCATTCTTCAGCTCGGGGTGGACATTATTAAATTGAGTATCGATTTTGTGGGATTGGTGGCGAAGTTGGCGGAATATTTCTTTCGGGTGAGGGTCTGGAGACGGAGTCGGTGGGGAGGAAGGAGGACAGGACTAGGCGGCGACAGAAGCCAATTCGTCTCTACTGGCAGTTGGAGTTGGAAACCGTCGCGCTCATCCTGAAAACAATTGCTCAGGTCAAATGGGGAGTGGAGGTTCCAACATCTTAAAGCAGCGGTCTAGCGACTATGAATACACCATGGTTATCATCCAAACATAGCACTTTGTCTTGTCTGATATGCTAAGCATCTCTGTCAAGTAGGCACGTAACAAAAGAAGTATTCTGAGGTCTAGACTATGAAATAAAGTAGCCTAAGTGTTAGTCTAGCCTATGCTAAGGTGGCCTGAATGTCGAGACTAAACCCAACTCCCAGCTGACAGGATGATTACTCGAAGCATGTCTCTGTATTTTCATATGTACAGTAGCAAGATAGCGGCTCCAGGCTTCCAGTAAAGGCCAAGTCAATACATAGCGAAGAAGGCTCATTGTATCTGAGTTCATGATTTAAAGGCTGCGATTCTACCAAGCATCTTGATTACATTTGAGCTACTTTAGATTAACTCCGTCATACCATCACCTATGTTTAACACGCACTCTCAAATTCTCCTGTGCTCCTCAATTAGCATGATCGCTTTGCCATAAATATAAACAAGCTTCCCAGGAAGAGAGATGCGCCAGCAAATATTTGTGCACCCAGGTAGTGGCCCCCAGCATGTCTGATAATGATACCAGCAATCGGTGGCCCAGTAAGAGTCGCGATGCTATTAGTCGTGAAGATCATGCCCATTCGGACACCCGTTTTACTAACGTCAGTCGTCAGATCCGACAAGGCTGGTGGGAACAGGCTCATAGATGCTCCAGCAACAATGCCATAGATGCTAGCCCAGGCGTACAGCCCTCCCAATGTGGACACACCGGGCCAAGAGAAGAGGCAGACTGCAGAGATGAGAGTCACGGGTACGAGGCATGTAATGCTTCCGAAATGATGTGCGATGGCGTTGGGAAGTGAGCGGCCTATAATGCCCACGCCGTTGACGACGAGCAAAAGGTTCAAGGCGTCCGAGTATTCCAAGGGTTTGTCCAATTGCGAAACTGCAAATGAAGCAAGGTAGTAGAACGGGAAAAAGGTTCCCCAGAAGGTCTGATCCAATTAGCAAGTGTTCGTCTTCCATGTTAGGCGATGAACTTACAAAGAAGATACCAATGGCGAAGAACAGGTACCCTTTCTCCTTGAAGGACGCAAAGTCAACCCAGGGACCCGACTTTCTCGGTGGTATCCTGGGCCTCAAGAGCAAATTCGCCAAGATCAATGTGACCAACTGTACCAAGCCCATCGCCCTCACCGTCCATGCAATCCCAATCTTACCAAGAAGCTGTCTCGCCATTGAAGGGAATATTAATCCACCCGTGGCGCTTCCGGTAGCTGTGATACCAAAAGCCAGGGCTCGACGTCTCTTAAAATACGTCGAAACGACAGCGAGACTAGGAGTAAACATAAGACCATTGCCGAGTCCAGTGCATAGGCCTTGCGCGAGGAGGAGTTGCCAGAAGGTCGTGCTGAGTGAAGTCATGAAGACACCCAGGAGGGTCAGGAACGTGCCCGCGGCAAAGGTAGCACGAAAGTATCCGGCGTCAGTCAAGCGGCCGGCGAAGGTACCAATAAAGAATAGGGCGGAGATCTGGACTGAGCCAATCCAGGAGATCTGGCTTGCAGGATTGGGGAGATGGGTGGTGTAGTAGGTCTGGAAGACGCCAAACGAGCTGTTGTATCCCCTATCTTCCCGTCAGTATTGCTGATCCCGATAAGAGGATGTTCAAGATGGTTCATACCATGAGTTCAGCATCATAATATGTCCAGCGATAGCTAACGAGGTCAGTATTACATTTAGCTTATAATGGGAGCAAAAGGCACTTACCGGACGCCCATGCCCAAAATCCACCATCCGGAGGGGGTCCAGGGTCTTTGTCTGCGGCCGAGGTACGACTCAACACGCGGTCCAAAGTCGAGCGACCATCCTGTAATTGCTTCTCTTTCCCTGTCTCTACTCGAGAGATGCCGTCGTCTCTCTCAATCCTCATGTCAGAGTCATCGTAGTCACTCTCCATGGCCAATTGGCCGGGCTCTTCGTCTGAGCTACTCGCATTGTCCCCCATATCAACTTCTTTGCTGGAAGTCTTGGGCTCTTCAACCTTTGTTGGCGAATGGCTCGGGTAGGCCATTGTCTTTTGGTCTGGTAATACGCTGGGGATAGATGACTGGAAAGAAGTCTTATATGAAGTCAATGGATAACAATCGAGCCTCAACCGAACATAGCCACTAAATCCTCCGTCAAGAATTGTCCGAAAGCAATAACCTCGGCCATCTTATTAAAAGATAAGAAATTTCTTTTTTAGATGGGACTGATTGTTGGGAAGCCACTAACGTTAGCGATAGCGGAGTAATTTGTGGTTTTCCTTTGGCGGTCTACTGAGTACCTAACACTGGAATTGTCCTAAGGATTAGGGTGCCAGAATAAGGCAGCCTAGATGTTGGTCTAATATGACTAAAGCATTTCGTCTCTTAGGCTCCTGGCGGTGCGGAGCATTTCATGTCGGAACATTCCATCCTTCACCAAGATCAATAATTCATCCGAAGTCTGCCTCATCATCAGTTGCCTTTGCTACGATGATCTCGCCAACGACTCCCAACAAAGGCTCCAGTGCTGATCGTTCTAGAGCCTCGTGCGAACCTTGTAGTAAGTAGCTATACTCTGCCTTTATCTTGTACTCGACTCAAAGATGCTCTGTACTTCCCAGGAACAAGAAAGGTCCGTTGCTCGGGTGAAATTCCAGTTTGCTCCAAGTGTGTCGCTACGAAGCGAAAATGCGTCTATTCAATCCAGAAACGTGCTGGGAGACCAAGGACTCGTCGTCAAAACACCAGCGTTACAAGTCGTGAAGAGTCTAGCCCGATGGATTTGGAAGAGCCCCATTTGGAAGGGCCCCAGCTGTCATCAGCAATATCGCCCGCGCGAACAACAGCTACAGCCCATGTTATCGAGGAAAACGAATGCAGTCCCCGTGAGGGTCTCGGTGTCTCTATACCGCCATATATGGTGGATTACGAGAGCAATATGCCGTGAGTTCCGCGTACTAAGAAGATCACTTATACTGATCCATCCACAGGGCACATACCCACAGTGATATCCTTACCCAAACGGATATCAACGACTCGTGCGCATGCCTCTCGATTCTTTATTTACTTCTCAATAGACTCGGAGTTCGTACAGAGTTCAAGGTACCAGATGATCTAGCTCTTCTTCGGAATACATTCGAGCGTGCAGCGGATGTCCTAGACTGCCAGAAATGCCCACTGCGCTACTCGTCAGTCCTTCAAAACGCCGGCATACTGGGTATCCTATGCGTCTGTATCGCTGAGTCCTACGTCAGGTTCATTAAGTCAATTGATGCCAAAACCATTGAAGCGAATGATAAGGAAGAGAGATTAAGAGTGGTTCTTGATACCCACTCGCATACTACCAATGGGTCGCTCTCCGTGCCGATCGAAGTTCCACCGGAGCAGTGGAAGCTTTTGATGTACAGTGCAGTCAAGTCAGAGATCTTTGGGATGCGAGAGCATCGAGATAACTCCTTCATCTCGTTTATCGAGCGGCTGGAAGATCGACAGACGAGATGGCATACGCTTCCAATGGCGCCAGATTGCCCACCCACGTATCAATCAGCATGTTCATCTACAGATGAGCTACCACTCTGCTTGACCATCACTAAAGCGGCAAGAAAGGTTCTTGAACCTCTCTCATCTACACTAGATGAGTAGAGATGATTCGGTCATCGGGGTATCAGAAGAATTGGCCGCTGAGAGCATAAGAGACGAAATTATCTTGTCACCTTATATCAGATTAGGCTATCTTTTAGGCTACTTTATTTTAGTAGCCTAAGACTCAGAGGACTATTCTTCTGGCACCCATCTGGAGGTAGCTTCAAACTCGTTCAATTTAGACGATGCGACTATCTCTTCGAGGAGAAAATTGCTATGGTTCACTATCGACGCAAAATCTCATCCTTACGCTTCTGTAGCAGGGAGTAGTATTCCTGGATAGGGGTGCTCTTTGTCGGGACTCTGTCACCCTCAAAGTTACCCTTTCCATGCCCGTTGAAATGAACCTTCCAAGCTATCACAATGTTAGCATGTTCTCTCAGTCGGGGAGTCAAAAAACTTACTGCTAGCATCGAATCCAAGGTACGACCAACTGTCGTTGAGATAAGCCTTCTCAGTACCAACACGGATGGTCTTAACTGTTCCCATCTGACCAGGCGCGGGTCGAAGTTCCTTGAGATCAGCAACAAGCTTGATAAGACCGGTAACAAAGGCAAGGGCGAGGTCCTTGGCAAGACACTCGTGTTGGCCATAGCTGAAAGCTGAAACATCCTGGGCCTTGCGCTGAGCGTTGAACTTGTCCGCGTCCGGAATCTCCTTGGCGTTGCGTCCGGCCTCGCCCTGTTGGGTTGTTAGACATATGTTCAGGGGCGAGTTGTGTGGTATGACTTACAAGCATCATAACGACGGCTGTGCCAGGAGTGATGGATTGACCATCGACTTCACCTGATCCCTTGGACACGCGAACGTTACGCTGGGAGCTGGTCATGCGCTGAGCTTCAGCGACATAGGCGTGAAGCGTTGCTTCATCGCCCTTCTGCGCAATGGCTTGGACTTCGGCCCAAATGGACTCGTTCTCGGGACGCAGGAAGAATGACAAAACTTCGTAGAACTATACCATCATCAGTACATTGCAACACACCTAGACACACAAACTTACAGTCGTAACAGGAACACCAATACCACCAAAGGCGGTGAGCCAGAGGTTGTCAGTGACATGATCAATCGAATTGCCCTGTGCAAGAAGCTCCTCGACAAGTTTGAGACCACAGGAGCGTAGCGAATCCTTCTTGAGATATGACTTGGCGCCGATTCTGTTAGTAACGGCGGAAATCAGGCCAACACCCCGAGGACGTCCAAGATCGACCTCAGCAACAAGCTTCTTGGTCGACTCGTAAATCTTCTTGACACCCTCCTGTGCACGACGTCGGCGGTTCCATGCCTGAGCGGGATCATTGTTGTTAACACCCCAAATTCGGATGTCGAGAAGGCTGCGGTACAATTCAGCAGCACCGAGTTCTCCGTCAGGGTTCTCATCGGTGCGCATGTCAAAGTAGAACATGTCTGAGAGAAGCTGTGCGTTGAGAGGAATTGCAACATCGCGGATGATGTCGATCTGGTCAAGACCCTTCTTGAAAGTGAAGGTCTCCTTCTTGATGAGTTTGGCACCCTCACGCTCAATGAATGTGTGGACAGCATCATGGAGGTTGGGGACCTTCTTCATTGCCTTTTGCCAGTCGGCTCGGTGTTGATAGTTCTTCTGCTCATCTCCAGCGAGCATGAAGAAGCCATAGTCCTTCTTGCCTGGGAACAGATCGTTCAAAGGCTTGAGCCAGGGCACCACGTATTGCTGGGTATTACCGAGTACCTTCTTGATGGTTTCATTGGATATCGTCACAGCAACCTTGGCCGGTGGCTTGGGATCCGCCGTTGTAAACTGGTCAAAGGTGCCAATCTCCTTGGCGATCTTCTCGTTGGCGCTCTTGGTGTACATGGGCTGCATGACAGCAACTGAGTTGTATGGGAACCAGTTGGGAACGCCACGTTGGATGAGCTTGTACAGCATCGAACCACCGAGTGTCTTGTAGTCCTGCTGGACCTCATTATAACCCCATGCCGTGAGGTTGGACACGGTGTAATCAATGGTGTTGAACCTGTCCGATCGCACGAGCGTGATGGCATCAGAAAGAACAGCCCGACCAACTGAGTAGGTTGGCATAATACCAGATCCAGGGTTGCGCTGGGGCTTGATGTCCTCAATCATGAGACCAGGATAGAGCTCAACCATGTCGGGATCAGTGTACAGCTTCTCAAGAATGTTTGCAATCTCTGGATCTGAGTTGATGTCGCTGAACTGGTTATATCGCTTGAGTCCGAAGAATTCACGGAACTCGTTGAGAGAAGCACATTGCCACTTTCGGCCCTGGATGATACCAAGAACTTCAACGACCTTGAGAGCCTTGGGAACCATGCGAGCACCGAAGCAGCCGGCAGGGTCTTCCATGGCTGTCTTGAGGATGCGAACAAGGTCTTCATCCTTGAACGTGCCATCAGCTTGACGCTCGAGGCCGTCAAAGGTTCGGACACTGGGATCCTTGGGGGTGTTCGCTTCAAAGGTCAGAAGAGCCTGACCAAGTTCGGTCCAGCTGACATCCTGAAGATCTTCGGCCTTGCGACCAGGGAAGAGCTTAAGGAAGAAGTCGTTGATCCAACGCTCATCTCTTTGGGAGATACATGAGTGGAAACGGTAGAGAAGGTTAAACTCGACGCTAACTTGGTTTCCAACACCACGAGGGACTCCATCGCCGTCAAATTGCTTGTCAATAGCAACACGAGGGTCTAGAGTCCAGTCACTGGCGGAGTGGTGTGTGTTGGTGATGGCTCGAAGGTAGTCATGAAGACAGATGTTGATGTACAAGCCACCTGTGATGAGACGTGCCACGTTGAAGAGGTCGTGGTCCTGCTTGGCAATTGCCTTGGCCTTGTCTTCTTCAGAGGCATTGGGAGGTGTCGACAGCGAGAAACGTCCGTTTTCGTTGATCTTGAGCAGGATGTCGGCAACATAGTTGTGGAAACGACTGTAGAGAACAAGCATCACATTTACACCAGCAGGCTGGCCCAGGAGACGCTTCTCATGGAAGGTATCGGGCTTGAGCTTACCCTCTTTCATGGTACGGATCTCAAGCTGATCCTTGAGAGATGAACCATACAAGGGTGCAAGATCAAGGTATGACGATGTGTCAGACTTGTTCATGTCTGTGCGGTTTGTGCGGAAGATGTCATGGATAATAATGGCAGCGTGGTAGAACAGCATGGAGGAGATACCAGCTGGGTTCTCCTTGAAGTCGCCTTCACCACGAGCCATGAGAAGATCAAAGAGCAGACCAGGGTCGGGCTTGACACCATGGAGACGCTTCTCAGATCTGACTGACTTGGCATATGGAGTACCAGCTCTGCCCAAGTTCGGCTCAAGAATGTTGTTGAAGCTTCCATCAGGCATACGGTACTGGTGTAGACCGTCGGGTGCTTGAGGGACTTGTTCTCGGAGGGTAACATTGGTGCCTGGCACCTTGAACTCAATGGTATCGTATACCTTGCAGTGGTCCTTATGCTCTGGCTTGTCCGAGTTGGCGACCTCATACTTGACGTCGCCACCGACGTAGCTCAGTGGGGGATGTTGGAGGTTGTTCCAGAGAGTGTCGATGAGCTTGTTTGTGAGAGCGGTGCGAGCCTTGGAAGTACGAGGGAGGGCGGTGAGAATGCCAATAAGCATCTCAGTTGTTCTGAGATTGTTAGTGACATGGCAATTGACTCGAGTTCAGAACGACTTACCCCTTCTTGTCATCAAGAGGCTGACCCTTCTGGAGGAGCTGTTTGACGAGAGCCAAGAGATCAGCGGGGCTAGCTTGGCTCCGGACACCAGAATAGTCCTTGATTAGGTCCGCAACGAGCTTCTCAGGGTTGTCGAGAAGACCCGAAGGATCCTCCTTGGAGGTGTCCTTGTAGGACTCTCCAGCCTGATACTTTTCATTGAACGACATGATGAAGAACCAAGACCACACTAGCTTAGGAGATAGAAGAGTGAAAGAGATGAAGAATAGGTTCCTACCCTCCTACTGACAATCCATCCTCCTGGCTTTTATAGAAGATTTGCTTAGCCAGTCTCTCTCACGAGCAGCAACTACGCCATGTACAGACAGACTCGAGTCCCCTCATTGAGGCCTTGAAGTCAGTGGCGTATGTTGATCAAGGGCCATCTGTGCAACGGAACCTGATATGCGTGTACTTTGCTCGGCCAATACGATCTCTCATCAAGGAGAGTTGACACCTGAGCCGCGGCGAAAGAGAAAACAAGGAGCAAGAACTCAGGCACAACTTTCGACCTGATTCGTCCACGAGCTATCTCGGCGGGATGAAGCTACAAGAAGAGGGGTCGAGAACATGATGTCTTACACGATGTTGCTCGTAGTACGTCGAGATGGATGCGAGATCTATCCAGTTGAGCAACCCGAGGGTTGTTACTTTGGCGGTGACGACGACGATTGCATGTGAGATAAGCACTTAAGTGTCGGCTTTGCAGATGGGGGTTCAGCTCTGCAGATACTGTCTGAACTTGGGGCTCGTTCAGTCGCGTATGAGAACTTTTGAAGTTCTTGGTATGCGTATTGGCTCGGCGATGTCCAGTATCGACTCAAGTGGAGTCTTGTTCTGATCGGAATGAAGACCCAAGTCAACCCTACGCGCATCACATCACATTCCGATCTTAGTGTGCAGATTGAGTTCCTTGTATCAACTCTAGCGACATTTAGCAACTGGCCAATGCAGACGGTCCGTTCCGGTTAACAAGCGCGGGGCCATTAAATACCGATGTCACTCAATTGGTCAGTCCCATATGCCGATGCCAGACATTGTCTCATATATTGCTTACTGGCGTCTTTTAGCAGAGGGACCCCTCTTCTGTGCCGTGCAACACCAACCGTCGATCATATCATAGCGCATCATATCACTGGCCTTCAGGAGACACGGCCCGTCACGGCAAATAGCAGTTGCCGGTCCTTGTCTTAGCAACCCATCCTGCTGTGTACGGAGCTGAAATTGAATTGAGGGGTTGTGAGACCTACAGTTCATGCCCAGATTGTGATTTGTTATTGAGCTTAGGCGATTGGCCGCGGAACAATATTACATGTGCTATGCCTGCCTTCGAGAGAATATTCTCGAGTTGTAGAAAAGCAAAGTGAATACCGGTGAGTTTAGATGGGTCAGACCTGCAGGTCAACGTCAGGCAGCTATCTTTTACTGAGCATTAACGGATAAACCAGTTCTCGAGAATTACCTACAAAACGAAGAGCCAGAGCCAAGAAACGAGGCCTTCAATTTCAAAGCTTCTGGGCCGTAACTGACCACGAACAATCTCGATGAACCAAAACATCAGGGTCCAAGAATATTGACTGCTGAAGACGCTGTGTTACCGCCACCGACCTTTTACAGACCCATCGGATGCATGCATGTCCCCTCCCCGCTTCTGGCAAGACCAGCAAGCAATTGAATTACAATGCAGCTCAATGCAAGTCTGGAATTGTGGCTTGCTGAAACACAAACTGCAACTGCTCGTAACAGGACACGGCACAAGGTCTCACAAACACTCTTGGCCGTCCAAAGATTCAGGAATTGAGAGGGAGAGTTCAACTTGCTGATCTCCTTCTTCTCTCAGTCACCTTCGACCATGAAAAGAGCAATGTTTATCGACGTGTGGCTTGCTGAGACATGCGTGGTTGGGTTGACAAATCAATATTCTCCGATTTAGTCGCCCTACATAACTACATTGTCTTGAGCGGCTGGACCGACCATAAGTCTAAGGAAATGAGACTTTGAACAAGTCAACAAGGGGGGTTCATTTGTATTCATCTGTACACTTCGTCGTTTCCACGTCATGAGTACATACTGAGGCTACACCAAATTCACATGCCGCAAACCACGGTGAAGCCACCACTCAGCAAGGGGGGGACATAGATTGGCAAAAAGCAACGACAATTGGTACTTTGGATAAGACTGTGATCTGGTAGAGGGGGTTGGCTGTCTTCGGCATAAAGAAAGCTGTTCTGGTCCCCCAAACATAGGTCTTTGTCGTTTCCTCGCCTCTCTATTCATATCCTTCTTCCGATATTCACAATGCCTCACGCTGAGACGTTTGACCCTTCGGAGCCTAAAAAGCTCATTCTGTGTTTCGATGGCACGGGAAATACCTTCAGTGGTTCCAATGCGGATACCAACGTCGTCAAGATTCTGCGGAAGTTGGATCGTAACAATCCAAACCAGTTCCACTACTATCAAAGTAAGATACTCAGCCCTGGACTACACCATACCACTTGCTAACATTTTTCAGCCGGTATTGGTACCTACGACATCAATGAAAAGTCTGTGAACAAGACTTTCGTTGGTGAAATTAGTAGTAGTATTTCAAAAACCATTGACCAGGGCTTCGGAACTACGTTTGATGCCCATGTGATGGCTGGCTACCGCTTTCTCATGCGATACTACGAGCCTGTAGGTTCCATTTCCTCTTTATTTGCCTTTGCAGCTATACTAAGAATTTCAAGGGAGCAAAAATCTATGTCTTTGGTTTCAGCCGAGGTGCCTACACTGCCAAGTTCCTCGCCAGAATGGTTAACAAAGTTGGCCTTCTCTGCAAGGGTAACGAGGAAATGGTTCCTTTTGCATTCCGTCTCTACCAGCGTTACTTGCAAGGAGAAATCCATGACAGTGAAGTAGCCCAATGTTCTCATGCCCACAAGCATGATGGCGAAGGGCCTCAGTCTCACGCCGATGAGATTCGGTTGCCGGGCCAGGGTCCCACTGATGTCAGTGACGAGACCAGAGAGGCTTCCAATGAAATTGAAGCATTCAGTCAGACGTTCTGTCGCAAAGAGACGAACAACCATGGTGATGAGGCGAATATCAAAGTATTCTTCCTCGGAATCTGGGACTGTGTCGCTTCAGTCGCTGTTCTGGAGCGTAAGGCTCGTATGCCTGTCCCTGTGACTGGCACAGCACACCACGTTCGCCACGCGGTGGCTGTTGATGAGCGTCGTGTCAAGTTCAAGCCTGCTCTCCTTGCGCAGGATATCAGAGCTGCCATCCATAGCCATAAGTCAGCCGCGGAGGAAGACATCAAGGAAGTCTGGTTCCCTGGTAACCACGGCGATGTCGGCGGTGGCTGGCCCGTCTTGGTAGAAGAAGAGTCTGATACCAAGACTAAGCAACCGTTACTCTGCTCCTCCGAGCAGAACCTCGTTCAGGAAAACGGTTCTGATCAGCCCAAGCCTGAAGTCAAGAAGATGTCTCTTTGGGGCCGCTTCAAGAACGCCATCAAGACTTGGAAGGCCGATAAGGCCAGCACAGATCTCAACAATGACTGGCTGCAGATGAGTGACATTCCTTTGGAATGGATGATTCGTGAGGTCAAGAAGTGCGGAGAGAAGGACGCGGGTGCTCAAGTTCATTGGTGCCACAGCCTTGAACCCTTTGAGAAGATGATGAAGGATCCCCAGAGACGTATGGAGGCGACCCACGGGTTCATGCATGACACCCTTGCTTTTGGATACGGAACTGCTTTCTTCAAGGTCCTCATGTGGAAGTTTATGGGTAAGTACACACATCACTCATTTATTCAATGATACATGACAATCGCTAACATCCATGATCAGAATGGCTCCCCTTTCTCACACGCTGGGAATTGGACGACGCGACAAAGGAAAACGTTAAGCTTCTCGGCTGGAAACCAGTCACTTTTCCCCCGAACATGGGTTCATACCGTGACATTCCCCGCGGCGCAGTGTTACATCGGTCATTGCTTGACCGACTACAGTCATTCCCCAATTACGAGCCCGGAAACAACCATGGTGACAGTTCAAACGATTGCTTCAAGGGCCGTAACAAAGCCCTGGTGTACGCTGAGAAGGAGACTGAGAACCTAACTCCTGAGATGGCACAGCGATTGAAGGAGTCGCATTTCAGGATTCACTCAGAAAAAGGGCAATTGGTTTGGGAAGAGGATGAGAGGCATCAAACGTACGACTTCAACCCTCACTTCAAGGGTGCTGATAACCGAGGACATGCTCATTAAACAGCAGCCAGCCATGGCGATCAAGTAAACTGGGTAAGATAAGGAAGATATGGGTACGGTAAGACAGGCGGATCATACAAATACTCAGATGGGAAGGAAGCTAAAAGCGCTTGAGAGCCTAGAGTGGCCCAGAGAGGCTAGAGAGGCCAAGATTGGTAGTTGGATAACTTTTCTGTAGATCTTTTGGCGGGTATTTACCAAATTCCAGGGCATATAATAAGCAGACGATGCTGAAGCTTCCCAAATCAGGCAATTCCCCCGTTGACGTCGAGAGTTAGCCTAAAGAGCCCCAGGGACCCATCAGCTGAGCACGCTGAAGTGCTCAGATTAGTGAAATTAGCGACTCCGCTATAGCGTTTAATACCGTCCAGACTCGCTGTCGGAACCATTGAGCCCGAACCCAAGGAATTTCCACTTTCATTGCGGGCCAACATACAAAAAACCTGGGGCGCTCCCAGGGGATCCCAGCATGAAACGGGTCTCGTCTCTTGTTTCTCGTCTCTGTTTTGGGTCAGTGACGAAAGTTGTGAAGTGAGTCGCAGATCTTATACGAGCCTTGAAGAGAAGGAAGTCGATCGTTGAAAAAGACATACGAGTCCTTGTTTTGGGAACAATCTTTCGCTATTCTCCTCCCTTCCTCCCATCGATTTCACGGAACTTCACAATGCAGCAGAAATCTTCGTTGCTTTTTCTTCTCGCCACTGCCGCCACTGCAGACGCTCACTCAATTGGCATCCGAGCGTCCGAATGCAAAGACGTCCACGTCTTCCTCGCAAAGGGAAACAATGAGCCCTACCCAGGTCGACAGGGCAAATTGGCCGAAGCCATTTGCGATGGATACAAGAGCTGCGACTACGAGGACATTCTCTTCAACAACCCCCTAGAAGCTCCCTTCTGCGACTCGGTTACCGAGGGTGTCGTCAACGGCAAGAAGCAGATCACAGCCTACAACAAGAGATGTCCAAAGTCCAAACTGGTCGTCAGCGGATACTCTCAGGGCGGACAGGTTGTAGGCGACATTCTCGGTGGTGGAGGAGGTGTTTTCTTCCAGGATTGTGTCGAGGACAAGATTGCGGGCTTGAGCTCCAAGTCAGAACCGGGTAGCAGCAGTAAGTCAAGAAAGCCGTTCCCTGTCCAATGCGTTCACCACTATCCGTACCTACCACCACCGACACCACCGTTTTGATCCGTGACGTGACTGACAAAATCCTGTTTCTAGTCGTCGCAGCTATGATATTCGGCGATACTCGACACACAGCGGGACAACCGTACAATGTCCTCACAGGCGCCGATAGTAACGGTCTCTTTCCCCGCCCCGCCGATCAGCTTGCCAACTTGGCGAGTTACGGTGATGTCTTGCAGGCGTATTGCGTCAAGACAGATCCTATTTGCGCTCAAGGCAAGGACGTAAAGACACACCTCAACTACTTCGACGTTTTCACGGACGAAGTTGCCGATTGGGTCAAGGAACGTGTCAAGAAGGCTGGTGGTGCTGCTGAGGGACCCGCCGAGTCCAGCTCAACAACCGTGGCTAGCACCACCAAGGCCAAGGTTTCCACGACACAAGAGACAACGATCACAACGACAATGGCATCCGAGACCGAGGCGACAACGATGGTTGTCTCCAAGACCGTCGTGTCGGAAGCTGATGATACTGCTTCCACTGCCACAGGCCTACCCAGCGAAGTGGTGACGTCGTTGGTCGAAGCTGCATCCTCAGCTGGCCAAGCAGCAGCAGCAGGGGCGTCGTCCACATCAACGGACAACGCCGCCGCTCCAACAGGAGCTCCCGTTGTGGGAATAATGGTTGGCGTCGCCGCTCTTTTGGCGATCTAGAGACTGGCATTTTGTAATATTTAATGACGTTTAGCATTTACACGTGAGACGCACATAGACAGCATTTAGACAAAGAGGAGGAGGAAAATGAAGCCATTCATGTTAGGGGCTTGGTCAGTTTTTTTATGCGGCTTTGAGCGAATAAGCTGCAGCTAATGGACGTAATGAACGTACATAATACTCTCGTTAATATAGAATAATATATATATACACAGAATTTGTGTA
Source organism: Fusarium caatingaense (assembly GCA_013624355.1). NCBI lineage: Eukaryota > Fungi > Ascomycota > Sordariomycetes > Hypocreales > Nectriaceae > Fusarium > Fusarium caatingaense. Next base: position 14,700 of record JABKKP010000223.1, read on the forward strand.
ATTATCCATGATAGCGTTGCCCTTAGCCTTTTAGTCAATGGAGAGATGGCGGACTACCCGGGACCATTCAGTGATCAAGATCGGACAATGCGATGTCCTCACCAGCGCCTCCTAAGTCATCAAGTATTCGTTTATTCTAGTATATCAGAATAGTTGGCATGTGTCAATGCCGTTGGGTTTATGTACAACTATCGGGTGCTAAAGCATTCTCTATTTAAGTAACAACTGGTTAATTAATTCCTGACTTTTATTAAATCCACTCCTGTAGATTATGTAACTCGAATGACTTCAACCAACCTAAATCCAGGTAACCACAGCCGTAACCTACGATAATCACCACCCACTCGAACAAAAGCCATGTCTCCAACCGTCATCTTCATCCGCCACGCCCAGGCATTGCATAACCTTTCTCATAAGTTTTTCCCAATCGTATGCCATGCAATTAATTACTGACGCTCACCACAAGACTACACCATCCCAGACCCCCCACTTACAGGTGAAGGCGAGGCACAATGCGCCAAGTTGCGAGAAAACCTCATCGCAACCTTCTCCAAAGATGTAGAGAAACCCGATGATATTGCTATCGTCGTGAGTCCCATGCGTCGTACTTTTCAGACAGCCATGCTGTCTCTTGACTGGCTTGTCGAGCAAGGTGTGAAAATCGAAGGCAATGCAGACTGGCAAGGTAGTTCCATGTCTATTCACCAAACTGTTACAAATCTTACTTATTACTCGGGTAGAAAACTCGGATAAGCCTTGTGATACAGGAAGTCAAGTATCTTCCGTCGCTAAAGACTTTCCCCAAGTCAACTTCTCCACTGTCGACGCCGTCTGGCCGGACAAGAGATCTCCTGCTGGTCGGCGGTACGCATATACCAAGAAGTCCATCCTCGCCCGTGGAAAACGTGCTTTAGAGGATCTCCACAAGCGACCCGAGAAGCTCATATTCGTGGTATCCCACTCTGGGTTTCTCAGATTAGGTGTCACTGGATATTGGTTCTTTAATAGTGACTACCGCATGTTCGACTTCGAGGCCGAGAGGGGCGTCGAGGGCGATTTGAGAATCACGCAGCAGGAGAGGACTCTTGCCGGTGGTCTGGGACTCTCGTGGAAGGATCCTGTTGCGCTTGGGGGCGATCTACCCGAGGAGGATCCTGAAACCGATCCCAGTGCTGCTTGATGTTCAGCTTTGTCGTTGACTTGGCTAGTTTCACATCTGTAGAATGACTTCGATATATAGATACAACAGCGGTAGTTTCAGGATCTTACGAGCCAAGGATATACTCTCTTTTGCATAATTATATATATCTTTCTTTATTCTTAATAGCTATCATACGATCGTGATGTTACAATATTGGTACACACTATATCCAATGCTGTTCGATTGCTCTATCATCTCGACATGAAACTTTGGAAAGCTGACTGATCGATGACGACGTTGCCCACGGCACGCAACCTTTTTCTTCCCTCCTTTTGCTTCTCCAACAACTTCCTTCTTCGTGACACATCAGCAGCATGGAGCTTGGCGAGCACGTCCTTGCGGAACGGCTTAATGGTTTCTCGTGCTACAATGCGGTTACCCGCAGTGGCTTGGATGACAACCTCTGGATTTCATGTTAGCACTGACCTCATGGTCCGTCGAAAAGAGGATGGAGGGAATGTGAGTAGGACTTGACTTACCAAAATGCTGTCGGTCGACATGCTCTTTGAACTTGGTCACCCATTGCTTTCCAAGACGATCAACCTGAGATGTATGCACAACCTTACAAATAGCATCAACAGGTTGTCTGTTCACCAGAAGTTGGATCTTGACCAAGCTGCTTTGTTGCCAGCCTGCATCTTCATAGTCCAGTGTCGCATATCCCTTGCTATAGCAATCTGTTAGTGACGCTCGAAAAACAAGGTATAGCGGGAACATACGTGACGCTCTTGAGCTTTCCAAAAAGATCATCTACCAATTGAGCCGTTGGAATGTGGTACTGCAGAATAACCTGTGTCGTGTGAAAGAACTCAAGGCTCTTCTGTTCTCCGCGGTTGGCCTCGCACAACTCAATTACACGACCTAGGTACTCCTCCGGCATAGTAATAGTAGCTGTTACATAACTGCACACCGGTTAGCATAATTTCCAATGGCCCCAGAATTCACAAAAAGAAACTCACGGTTCAAACAGCTGAGACTGTTTGACTTTCGGATTGCTGGTCTCCGGAAACAGGGCTGGGTTCTGTACGATCTCCTCCGTTCCGTCGGGCCAGATGATTTTGGACGGTACTGTTGGTTCCGTTAGGATGACACTTCGTCCATGTTCCTGTCTCAAACGATCCTGAAACACAGAGCAGTGCAAGCTCCCCAGAAATCCCAAACGCCAACCCGCCCCGAGTGCCTCGGAGTGGTCCTTCTGCAAAGTCACGCTACGGTCGTTTAGCACCAGTTGATTGATGCTGTCGGCAAGGCGACCATAATCGCTCTGATCAGTGGGAAATGCGGCGACGAAGACCATAGGTTTGGGCTCTTCGAATCCTGGGTAGGGTTCGACCTGGTCTTCACAGCCGAGGAAGGTAAACGTGTCACCGAGCTTTGCATCTTGAATCCTCTTCATGCCTGGGTTAAAGAAAACGTAGCCAACTTGGCCAGCGCTGAGGCTCTTTTGTGGAATGGCGTGAGGGTATTGGATGCCGACTTGGCCAACAGTATACTTCATACCCGTACCCATGGAGATGACATTATCGCCAGCTTTGATTGTGCCATCAAAGAGTCTAACCAAGAGTACGACTCCACGGAAGTTGTCGTACCAAGAATCCACCAACATCATCCTCAGTGGCTTTTTCTCATCGCCCACAGGATGAGGTATTCTCTTAATGACAGCAGGCAAAACATCTGGCACGCCCTTGCCCGTTTTGGCGCTTAGTAGAACGGCGCTCTTAGGATCCAACTCGAAGCTATCTTCCATCTGCTGAAGCACACGGGGAACATCAGCCGCAGGCATATCGATCTTGTTCACGACTGGCACCAGCGCAAGATCCTGTGCAAATGCGAGGTGAAAATTCGACACAGTCTGGGCCTGGATTCCTTGTGATGCATCTACAAGAAGCAGTGCGCCGCCACAGCTGGCATATGATCTCGTAACCTCTGCTCGGAAATCGACGTGGCCAGGCGTATCGACCAAGTGAAGCAGGTAATCTTGGCCTTTGTAATTGTGAATCATGGTACACGTCTGCGCCTTGACAGTGATGCCTCGCTCTCGCTCAACATCTAGTTTATCCAAAATTTGTTTGTTCGCATCGCTTGCCGATATCGTCCCCGTATACTCCAACAATCTGTCGCTCAGCGTACTCTTTCCATGATCGATATGCGCAACGATACAAAAGTTTCGATATCTCTCGATCGGAATTGCGGCGATTCGGGCCTCGAGGTCAGCTGGTGTCGGTTTCGTATTCGTGGAAGCATATGCGCGAAAGGCTGGGACAAGGCGTGGTGCGCTACGCAGCAGTATTCTGTTGTGGCATACGGGCCATGATGGTCTAGCTTGCGAGAGGCATTGCCGACTCCAGGCACGGCCAGCGCTCCAAGCCAGGCTCATCTAGACTTTTCTCGGGCACATTTGGCCAAAAAGGTGATAGAGAATAGTCGAGCCACTTCAATGGCTGGAAAGTCGTTTGAGTGGAACGAGCTGGTCGGGAAGATGAGGTTGCATACAAAAGATTTGCCCATCCATGATGGACGAAATCCTTAGGCGTAGTGGAGGTACGTACCTTACTTGTCTACAGCTGCTGCGATTCCCCGCGCTATTCCATTCTTAGCCACTGAAAGAAGCTTTGAGATGGCACCCAGTTCTAGCAGATCAGAACTTTGAAAGAAGCAACATACCTGCTGCTTTAGATGACTGTGAGAATATCACGAGTACTTTGCTCCGAGTATACAGTCTAGTTCATTTACTGGTTAAATATTTGGTCATTGAAAAAATACATTCCTTCGCCCGCACCGAGGCATATGCCATCCATCACATCATATATATATTGAGAACAAACGTGCTTTAAAGTGAAACATATAGATCGCTTGGGTATCGTGCCTTTCCCGACATGCGGAATACATCTAAGTAGTTCGCCGAATAAAAAACGAAGACACCATTGCCTGCCTGTCCATGCATCATAACTACCGATTCCCAGTCATCCATCTCTTTCATTTCACATCAAGTAAGAACCCATTCACTGCCGCGCTTAAGATATTTGTCGAGCAACAGTCCCAAGTCTGCCAGAACGAATCGGCATATATAAAACCCAAAGAACTCAGCGGCGTGTCTAGTGCAAAGCTCAAGCCCAACTTGGGTCTTGTCAGCATGCCGTAATCCAGGGTCTTCTACTTGTCTGGCTATTTGATCTATACAATGATCAGTAACTTGTTAAACCTCAGCGTGAGAAGTGAACATACCAATAGCTTGGGCTGCATCAAACAGGCGCGCCAATGAGCTCATATACATCGCGTTAGGGCCCGTGAATTGGACCTGTGCCAGATCCCGCTTCGTTGGCCGGTTTGTTGGGTTTGGTGTCATTGGTAGGCTGGCGAGACTGGGTATCTCCTTATTCGTCTCTGCTCCCCTGCTTGTATATGCGCCGCCGAGTCCGACCGCCGAGTTTTTGGAACGCAAGCGCCGCCATGAAAACGATGATTTCCCAGAAACGCTGGCCGAACGTGGCACACCCGTGGTTGTATCGCCATCACCGGTAGATGCGTCCTTGAAAAGAGTTCCCGATCCTTGCACACCCACTTCATTGCCAAGCTTGCGGGTCAACGCCGTCTGGACCTGTTCTAAGATGCCTTCCAGGGACTGCATTTCTTCTAGAACGGCATCGGCATCATAGGTATCCACTCGGGCAATTTTGAGCAATGCGGCTGTAAGAAAATCGCAATTGGCCACCTTATCCTCAATGTTCTTTAGCTTCACTCCTTTCACTCTCCAAACATCCCGTGAGACGAAAAGTTTGCTACTGATGTAGCCACCCTTTGGATGAGCGAGGGTTTGGTAAAGGCACCGCATCAGCCAGAACGGCCGGAGCATAAAATCGGTAGGACATGGTTCTAGAGGAGCAGGAGCATCTGGATAAAGGGGATTAGGTGAGCCTGGGCTTGTCGGAGACTGGAAAAAGTCGTCAAATAGAGAGAGCCCGGCTGCGTTCGTTTCTGATCGTTCTCGAAAGGAAGCTGCCAGGGGCGTAGGCAGTGCGGGAACCGATGGTGCATTAAGAGATCCAAAAGGATTGCTTCCAGGAGTGCCAGGGGACATATCTGAACTTTCCTCGAGATGGGTTAAAGACATATTGCGGCTTTTCATACTTCTCAGGCTGGATGACGAGAAGTTCTTCCTCAGCTTGCGTGTATTTGGCGAGCCGGTAACATCATCGTCGCCCTTTTCTGAGCCCAGGTGACCATATGGTGATGCTGTGGGTCTAGCTGCCGTTGTATCTGTTGGACTGGCCTCGAATAACGGAGGCGAAGGCGGCCTATAAGTTGTACCTGTCGCTTTCGCATCGATGTCGGCTTGAGCATCTGACCCCTGGTTACCTGCCTGAGCCGATTTGGTTTGTCCTGAATCACCAGTATGCTGAATAGGAAGAGCGAGCTTGGATGTCTCAATTTTAAGCTGTTTCGGGTTCTGTCCCGATAGTCTCCTATTGCGCACGCTTTGCGCAGACGACCCTGGTCGTTGGGGCAGTTCAGGAAGAGATCCTGTCGGCGGAGGTGCAGCCGGACCCTGTGCGATATTCGTGAAAGGAGGTGGTAGTTCTGTGACAGTTGACAGTGAAGTAGCTCCTGTCGGAGGATTTGAGCCCTGTGAGCTGTGCCAGGTACGTGAAGTCACGCCACTAGAGTCGGATTCCCTTGGAGGTGCAGGGCGATGTCTGTACGACTCAAGACCATAGTCTCGAGCAATCTCGTCCAGGATTCTCTCTTCCTCATCTGAAGAGTTGTCGTTATAAAAGTCGTTAGTTTCCTCATACTCAGTGTAAGAGGGCTGATATTGCTGTTGAGCTCGTGAGTCTCTCTCCATATCATAGAGCTCCTGCTCTGTTTCCCGAACTCGTTGGCGAGCCAGTTCAACTCTGCGCATGGCATTAGCTACCACGTCCTCTCCTCCTTCCGTTGGCATCATTTGTCCGTTATCTGTTGGACTCATCGGCTCATATCCATCGTTATATGCCGCTTCGATAGCTGCATCTAATGCGGTGTCAAATTCGGCCTCAGTTTCCCCGCTAACATTTCGAATGTGTTTCCTTCTGAAACCAAGTGACGAAGTTCGCGAGTGAACGGAAGATGAAGTTGACCCTCCCGATTCGTCGATGGGATCTAGCCAAGAGTTCATGCTGTCGTCGCGGAAGTGTGTGTGTGGTACGCTGCGTTCGGGCATTGAGTCAACCAGCTGATCATGATGCATGGAAAAATCAGATCGTATGGGCTCGTTCATGTCGTCGACTTCAGGTTTAACTGGTGATGGAGCGCGCCTCGGAGATAAAGGGGCTGGCATATACGGGTCTGCAGATCGCTGTGGGAGTAAATGTTCAGGAGTTCGGAGGCGCACAGGTGATCGCGAGAAAGACGATTGGAGGAGTCCTGGCTCGGGAGTAAGAGTTGTAACAATAGGCTTCGGTTTATTTTGCACGCTTCGTCGCTTAGAGCTGCCATCTTCATCTCGGGGCGGGGAGTTGACCACACGGGGCTGCGGGCTGTGGTTGTTTATTCTCGTTGAAGTTGCAGTCGCGGTATCAAAGACAGTGGCTTCGTCGAGGTCATCGTCGTCGTCGTCGTCGTCGTCTAACTGTAACATAGATTCGGTCTCGGAGCGCTGCGCTAGACTTTCGGGTCGGGCTGGCAGAGCTTTGGTTTCTTCTTCTTGCCAAGGGGCCATCTGGTCCAATTCGTCGATTCGACTGGTGTAAGTGCGTCGCTAAAGTAGAATGTCAGTTATCGTGCTCTGTTTCTCTGGGTAGCATCCCTACAATTGCTTCAAGCTTGCGCTTATCCTCATCGGCGGTCGTCTTCTGCAATACTTGCTGCAGGAGATCACAGGCCTCTGCATAGGCTTCCCGTGCCCCCTTGAAGTTTTGTGCATTATCCAACTGTACCGCTGTATTTGCCTTTTGCAACGCACGGTGAAGCATAGCCTTTTGTGACGGCGGTTTGGATCCTCGTCCTTTGTCTGTACTCCCCTTGCCGGATCGATTCCTGGAATGACCTCTTTGGGGCGGGTATGCCTCTTGATCCTTATCGTAAGGCATGTTGGGTCTGTAAGTAGCCATTGAACGCCCGCTCGCTGGTGTAGATGTCGTGGACTGGGCTGGAGAGTCTGGTGTGTTGGAACGCTTCAGGGACTGTCCCTCCTGGTGAGCGACGGTCGATCGCCCAGGTTTACCCAAACCAGAGCCAGGGCCAGCCCCTTCAGTTTTGATATTGAGAAAATCGTCTAAACCTTGGGGTGGCTCCAAGGGCGATAATGCGACAATCAACGGTAGAGATTGTGGCAATTGACTTCGCTCGTCTCGGGGATTCGATGTAAAACCGTCAACGTTGGAAACGGAGGAGACGTTGCGGCGGTGCTTTTGGAGTTTCCTAGGGGATGGTTTGGAAGGCGGTGGAGAGTTGTCAATGAAAGTGGTCGCATCGATACTGGGGCGGCCACCAATTCGCGGATGATTAACGTGGGGAGGTAGCGCCGAAATACGACTGAAATCCGGCGATACAGTCGAAGAAGGCAGGCGATTTAATAACCACGAACTGTCGGCGGCGTTGTGTGGGACTCTGTGCCCAGGAGTAGTGGGAGATAAGCGATCGGAACTCTCGAAAGCCCCAGGTCTTGGTGAAGGCTCGATATGGGGCGGTGGGAGAAGTGAAGAAGTTCGAGGAAGCCGGGGTCCCGGGGGCTTGTGATGATGATAGGCGTTTAGAGATGGTGAATTCGCAGATCTCGACGGGTCGCGATAGTAGTGATTATTAGGCCCAGAATTAGTCGGTACGGAAGCGGGTTTATTAGAGGTTGTGTACGCATGTATAGCCCAAGGCGGCGAGACAGCAACTGCAACTGCAGCTGGAGGAGAATTAGATGACAACGACGCGCTCGGACGGTAATGGTCGTGGATTTTAGAGGATGAGATCTGACCGTCGTGCATCTCTTTGACTTCAAGCCAAACCAATCCGGCGATGCTACTGGATCCGAACCAAAAGCCAACAATTTCCCCCTTTCCCTTGTACACCAGTCCTGGCGATTTTAGGGGACTGCTAAGGGTAGTGGAGGTCGGGTTAGTGGAAGCCTGGGCCCTTTCCACTGGACGGAACAGCACAGTTCAAGTGCCAACTCGTGGGTTCTGCGGTGCGTTCGTGGAGAAAAGGCCCGCGAGCTAATGGGATGGAGCGAGGTCCGCTTCCGGCGCGATTGGCTATATCAGGTACTGCTGTACTGGACAATGCACGGGAGAGTTGTAGGATGTAAATGCGTATGGGTGCAAAATGGCATTCTCATTTCGGTGTCCTTTGATCGGTATTCGTAGTCATTGAGGCCGTGGCTGAGTCAAGGGATGGGATGCAGAAGCCAGGTTGAAGCATTAAAGAACTCAAGTCGGTTCCAGAAACAGATCAGTCACCCCATAGCAGCAAACTTAACATATGCACATAAGTAGGTCGATAAACCAAACTTACTTATCCATGTCAGGGGAGAAGCCGTACCTGCATCTCGAGTTCTGGTTGGTGGTTTGAGGCATCGGTACCTAGGGATTGCGTTCCTGCTGTCTCCAATTTGTGACAGCCTAAAGAGTGACCGGCACTTGCCCTGTGCGCTGCTTTCCCCGGCGCTTCGGCCAATATTTCCACAGTATCAGCTGATGGCAGTTCGAATCTTCGAGCAGTCGCCAGGGTTTTAGAGAAATTGACCGGCAAGAGCATAAGAAAAATGATTCGGTCATTTTATTCAGGCTTACATTGGTATTTGGGCTAATATTTTCTGACGACCTAGGCCTGAGAGGACAATTCTTCTGCTAAGTTAGCAGACACTAGGCAGTTCGCGTCCTAAGCGATGTTACTGTGCGGTGCGGTACTCCAAAGCTCCATGTCTCCACGCTGTCTCGTTTCAGTTCTAGCTTGTAGGTAGCCTTATGTAATGCCTGCAACAAACATCAAACATTCATCATAACCATATCGGTTTGAGCAGCGCGTCGCTTCAAGGTATCGCCAGTCGCGAAGAAATAATTTAGGTATCAAAAATTGGAAACAACAATTCTGATCTCTCATTCGTTCAATCCACCAACTCCTGCCATGGCTAGTGTCGATGATATCTTCAAGGTCAGTTTGTTTGTTTACATTTGCTATGCAATTTCAGTTTCTAACAAGCTTCTAGAGCTCCGGCATCTCAGGCAAGCGCAAGCTTGATCCCATTCGAGATCCAAGTAAGTTTGCCAAACCTCGATCGCAAAGTTATGTATCACTTATACGGCCCAAGACGAAATTTATAAATCCGCAAAATTGAACACCAGCGACTCAAACCGCCATGCTCAAGTCGACGATGCGCAAGACGAAGATGAAGATATGGAAGCTGGCCCAGCACCTCCTCCCGCCGAAGACGACGATTTCGGCCCCGAGTTACCTCCCGATGACGACGAAGGCCGCTTCTTCGGTGGTGGTATAACGAAACAAGAATCAGAGATCCTCGACTATGTAGACGAAGCCGACGGCGGCAATGCGCCCGAAAAGATTGACGCAGCTTGGTTGCGGAAAACCGCTCTCAATTTCGAGAAGCGTATCAACAAGAACGCCGAGCTTCGCGCCAAATTCGAAAACGACCCTCAAAAGTTTATTAGCAGCGAAGCCGATCTTGATGCTGACATCAAAGGCCTTTCTCTTCTCTCGGAACACCCTGAACTATACCCAGAATTCGTCAAGACAGGATGTGTCGCCAGTCTAGTCAGCCTTTTGGCGCATGAAAACACCGACATTGCCATCGACGCTATCGAGATTATGGGCGAGTTGACCGATGAGGACGTTTCTGCAGAGGAAGAACAGTGGAATGGCTTGGTAGATGCCATGATGGACGCTGATCTTCTGGGCCTTCTTGTCTCCAACTTCTCTCGCCTGAATGAAGACGATGAATCAGATCGCAATGGTATTTACCATGCTTTAGGAGTGATTGAAAACTTGTGTTCTCGACAATCTGTCGCTGAACGCGTGGGTGAGGACGAGAAGCTTCTACAGTGGCTCCTTCAGCGCATTCAACGAAAGGAGGACCTTGTCACTCAGAACAAGCAATATGCTGCAGAGATTCTGGCGATTCTTTCTCAAATGTCTACCGCCAACCGAACACAATTAATACGTCTTGACGCAGTGGATCTCCTTCTTCAGCTCGCGGCCCCCTACCGAAGACGCGATCCAGATAAGGGTGGTGAGGAGGAAGAGTACATGGAGAATATCTTTGCCACCCTAACCTGCTTGGCGGACGAATCTACCGGAAAGACAAAATTCATCGAGGCTGAGGGTGTAGAGCTCTGTCTTATTATGCTCAAGGAGGGGAAGAAGAGCAAGCAACCTGCTCTTCGTCTCGTCAACCACGCCGCAGGCGGCAACTCTGGCGTCGAAGTCTGTCAAAAGATCGTCGAGGCCGGTGGACTCAAGTCACTGTTTACTCTATTCATGAAGACTCAGGATCACCGACTAGCAGAGCATCTTGTGGAGATCTTCGCTTCGATGCTGCGTCTCTTGCCTGCCAACTCGGCAGAAAGGATACGAACACTAGCAAAGTTCGTGGAGAAAGATTACGAGAAGATCACAAAGCTCATCAAGTTTCGCCGGGATTATGTTGCCAGACTTTCGCTGGCAGAGCAGCAAACTGACGCTGAGAAGGCCGTTACTTCAGCAGATGATAGAGAAACAGCTGAGCTGGAATGGTTGTCTCGAAGAATCGATGCTGGTCTCTTTACACTACAGACGATTGATACAGTTTTGGCTTGGTTGGTAGCAGAAGACACCGGCGCATCACGCAAGGTTAAGCAAGTGCTTGCCGAGCGAGACGAAAAGGTTTCAGTAATTGGGCGTACATTAAAGGAGCAGTTGGATGCTCTGGACACAACAGAAGAGAACCAGGATCTGAGGGACATGTTGAGTACTCTAGTCGAGTTTGTTCAGTAAACTTAATAATCAAAAAGGCGTCCAGCGGACGGAACGCCGTGGGGTGACCAGTATAGAACGCATGGCCTTGCTCTCTTGTAACAAATCCTCCTCGTGCCTAATCTATCGTCTTCCGAAGTGTAAAGCGAGCGCCGTTTATTATAAACATCGTGACTCCGCCGGGGACACAACTCAGGACGACTTGGTAGGGGCGACAGGGTTGACGTCGAAAACAGCGCTGAGGAGGTTCTTAATAACCTGAGCCTGGCCCTTCTTTCCAGCCTCCTGGATACCCTTGATTTGAGTGTCGGCTTCCTTGTTAGCTTCAGCCTCGGCCTGTTCGTTGCCCTTGCTGTGCTACACAGACGTCAGCGACTTGGTAATTCGAACAACCGAAGATGATCATACCTCGGCCTCGAACTTCTTAAATTCGTCGTCCTTTTGGGCCTTGTAGTTGGCTATCTCTTGCTTGGCTTCATCGCGAGCTTCCCTGACGCGCTTGGTGCGGTCTATCGTTCGATGTTAGACGGGCAGACCATCAGGTCGAAAAGGAAATGGCGCTTACATTCTCGGGCTGTGCATCATCAAGTTAGCGATCTAAACAAGGCGGGGAGTAGTTGGGTTATCGAACTCACCCTTTTGAACAATCTTGGAAGCATCTTGCTCAGCCTAATGACGCTAATCAGCTACAATACCGTATTGAGCACCAGCGCAAGGCAGATCCTACTCTGAGAAGCTCCTGGATGCCGGCCGAGTTCTGGGCAGACTGTCGAAGCGGGTTAGCCAACATCATTCGCTCATGATCGCGATGGAGCTAACCATGATGTCGTGTTATGTAAAAGGCGTGGTGTTATAGCGATCTATCGGTCGTGTGAAAAAGATGCGGGACTAGGTTCGAGGACCGGGTCGTGATGCGATGGTAAAGTGTCGATGAATGGAGTTGAAGATGGAGTTGCGAATGGCTGCAAGGCAAGGTACGGTACCTAGCAGTTGACGGCGGATTACGTCTGAGCTTGGGCAGGTGCTGTTGGAGCCAGCTGATTCGCAGGTACCGCTAGGTACCTTTGGGTTGGTGTCCGGGCTCTCCTCCAGTGGAATCTGTTGCGCTTAGCGCGTGTCGGAGCCGCGTTTCAGCCGCCATGCGCCTTCACGTCATGGCGTGATAGGTCCCTTCTTTTCGCATTTGGATCATTCTTTTTCTGTCTGTATATTGTTCCATACATATTATCGAGTTGCAAAGGCCCCCGACGACTTGAAGAGCAACCTGGAATTGCAGCAATCGAGTAATTGCATTGATCATCGATAACCCCTCAACGGCCGACCCGAAACTCCGACATCATGTCTCGAGCATCTAAGCTCACTCTGCTGGGCACTTCGCTGGGCACAGTCGGCATAGTCATTGCTGTGCATTTCCAGCAAAAGTTCGAGCGGGAGGTACGTCAATCTTACACACCAGCCAGCTCCTACGATATACCCCAAACACCATACAGCTGTGAGGCTAATTCTGATTTATCAGGCCATGCACGAAGGCGTTGTCCGCGATATGGAACAGCAGAGAATCAAGCGAGAAAGACAATTGGACTTCGATTTGCAAAAACAATTGGAGGCAGAGTACAAGCGGGAGCAGACAGTGCACGACTCGATAGCAGCAGCCGAGAAAAGTCTTCCAAATCGATAGCACAACGGCGAACGTCAAGAATTAAATGTAATATTACTGTACACTCCTCTCAAAGCCACCAAGATACCATGGTCACAATTCAAATTTGGTTGCATCAACGCGTTTCATTGTTTTTACTATCCTGACCCTGATGATATACTAATTGTTGACACGAATCCCCTCTACATTACAAAGCGTTATTAGGCTGCGCTGGCAGGCTTCCTATGTCTGCCAGGGTCACCATTTGAGGCTTGTTTCAATATATCTCCTCTTTTTGCCTCTTCTGTCTTTTTAATTTTTTCATGCCATTGATATTTAACGAATTGAAACTCCGGATCGGTTGGTAAACATTCTGGCGGCAATGTTCATGGCCTGTAACTCCTGGAAGAGCAGCTTGGCGGCGTAAGGAATGTGGATCTGGGCAATCTTGGTCTTGTTCTTGCAAGGTCGGCACTCGAACGACTGCTTGGAAAGGTTGCTGGAATACATGTTAGCGGTTATTCATTGTCATGGGAGGGAAAGGTAAAACTTACGCAATCGGTGTCATGAGTCCACAAATTTCACAGACATGGACTCGGAAGGCATCAGACACCTCAAACAAACGTTCCTTCAAGAAGGCAGCAGCACCATGAGCAATCATGCAATCACGTTCCATTTCTCCGAATCGAAGACCACCATCTCGAGCACGACCTTCGACAGGCTGTCGGGTCATGATCTGGACGGGACCACGGGCACGAGCGTGGATCTTGTCGTCCACCATGTGACGAAGTCGCTGGTAGTATGTAGGTCCAAAGAAGACCTGGGCGCGGAGCTTACGTCCAGTGTGACCATTGTACATAACCTCGAAACCTCGAGACTGGTAGCCGTGCTTTCTCAGAAGTTCCGACACGGAATCGACAGTGACATCGGTGAAGGGTGTCGCGTCACCCTCCATACCCTCAAGTGTTGAGACTTTACTTAGCAGACACTCAATCAAATGGGCAATTGTCATTCGAGATGGAATGGCGTGAGGGTTGATAATAATATCGGGAGTCAGACCCTCTCTGCTGAAGGGCATATCCTCCTGTCGGTAAGTTACACCGATTGTACCCTTTTGACCGTGACGAGAAGCAAACTTGTCACCAATCTGGGGGATCTTGGTTGTTCGTACTCGGACCTTGACGTATTTGACATTGTCGGCGTTGACGGTCAAGATGACTTGATCAACAATACCGTTCTCTGTACTTCGCAGAGGTGTAGAGATATCGCGGCGCTGGTGCGACTGAGTTCTGGTACCGAGATCTTGATTCTCTTGGTCGATAGGCGCAGTCTTGCCAATGATGATATCTTCACCTGACACTCGCACACCAGGAGCCACGATACCATCCTCGTCGAGCTTGTCGTATGTTCCATGCTTCATTCGAAGCGTTGTTTGTTGGAAGGGCTTCTCGAAGATTTCTGTGTAGTTAAGACCGACCTTCTTCTCCTGATCCGAGTATGATCGGAAGAAGAGACTGCGGAACAGGCCTCGATCAATACTGCTCTGGTTCATAATGACGGAATCTTCCTGGTTGTATCCTGAATAACAAGCGATAGCAACAATGGCGTTCTGACCGGCAGGCAATTCACGGAACTTGAGGAACTCCATAGATCGGGTGGTGGCGAGAGGCTTTTGCGGATAGTAGAGAATATTGGCCATAGTATCCATACGTCGAGAGTAATTTGTCAAGAAGAAACCCATAGCTTGTTTACCCATGGCAGATTGGTAAGTGTTACGAGGAGACTGTAAGTCGTTAGATAGGCTCAACTTGATTGGGGGTGGGAATACATACCTGGTTGTGATCGGGGAAGGGAATGATACTGGCACAAATACCCAGAATCATACTGGGATGAATCTCACAATGTGTGTACATGTGAGTTGTGGGGTTGACCTTCGTCTTCAGACGCTTGTTGCGTTCTTCCTCTTGCTCCCTCTTCTCTGCTTCTTGCTTGGCCCGCTTCTCTTCCTCTGTAAGATTAACCTCGTCCTGCTTCTGTTCACGATAGATTTCGAGATCTTCAGGCGTCATGCAAATCATTGCGGTTTCTTCTTCCTCGGCGTCGAGATACTCCACAGCTCCAGAGCGGATGAGGCCCTCCCATCCAATCTTCTCCGATGGATCAGCAGGTGGCTCTGCCTGCTCCTGGGCAATCTTGTTCACGAGCTCCTTTGTCAATACTAGCTGTCCCTTATTGATGCCGGTTTCGTAATCATCCTCTTGTTGCACTGTGAAGACTGGTCTCATGACTCGGCCTGCATCAGAGAAAATTTTGAATTCACGGTCACGGATGTCACGAACAAGGGAAACCTCGAACTGGACGTAAGACTTTCGTCGTGTGTCCAGGACGGAGTTCACCAGGTGCCTGGGATCAGGGTGGACGCCGACCCAACTTCCGTTGACGAAAACCTTGGTTGCGTGAGGATATCTTGTTGGTTCGTATTCTTCAACAACTTCCATACCTCTATTGATCATGAACTCGATCAAAGGCTCAGCTGGCGAACCCACACTCACGTAGCACATCAGCGACAAGTTCTTGACCAGACCACAAGCCTGACCTTCTGGTGTCTCGGCAGGGCACACCAAGCCCCAGTGAGTGTTGTGCAGCTGCCGAGGCTTCGCAAGCTTACCATCACGACCAATAGGTGTGTTGGTACGTCGCAAATGTGAAAGAGTGGAAGCAAATGTATATCTGTTCAACACCTGAGAGACACCAGCTGTGGAGCTTGCAGCCTTCTTTTGATCTCCCCAGTTACCAGTAGCCAGGGAGTACTTGAGACCATTGGACAGGGTTCCTGGCTTGATGGCAACGTTCAGGTTGAAATGTCGGTTAGACTCAACGCAACGCTTGAGATAGTTGGAAAGCTCAGTGTTCATTCGCCTTATGATGCCACGGAAGAGCTTGGCCAACAGGGGACCGGCAAGATCAAGTCGCTTCTTTCCAAAGTGATCACGGTCATCGGGCTCACGACGGCCGAGCGCGCACTGAAGAAGCTTGTGCACCATATAACCCAGGAAGAACGCCTTGCGGGTCTCGCTACCCTCTGATTGGGAAATATGGGGTAGCGTCTCCTTCTGGAGAATGTCCTTTGCGACACGAACACGCTTCTCACGTCCGAGACTGGCCTGGTCTCGGTTTCCACGCTTTCCGATGAAATCGAGAGCAACTTCTCTGTCCTGGACACAGAAAGCTTCCTCGATACAAGGACGAAGCATTTCCAACATTTGACTGTCGTTTCTGTCATAGCAAATGTGATTGAGAATATCTTCATCAGAAACAACACCCAAAGCTCGGAAGACGATGGCAACGGGGAGATCAGCCTTGACGAATGGTAGAGTAGTCTGGATAGTTTGACCAAAGCCACCACGAGCAGAGTCTCCCTTGCCATACAGCTTCATCATAAGACTGGAGATAAGACGTGAGCCCTTCTCAAGGGCACTTCGAATCTCAGCAGTGTAGGTAAAGGGGCTGGGCTGGGCTTTCTTGAAAACCTGGACGATATTGGCGGCAGAACGTTCCTGGGCGATCAAGACCTTTTCACTGCCGTTGATAACGAAGTAACCACCTTGATCGTAGGGACACTCGTTAAGTGTGAACAGTTCCTCGTCCGAGTGCCTGCTCAGATGGCAAATCCTGGATTTGACCATGATAGGCATCTTACCCACAAAGACCATGTCTGATTGATCGTCCCCACCCTTCATACTTTCACCACTCTCCTCGACCTCCCAAACGAGCTTGGTAGGGTGAATTCCGGTTCGCCTGTACTCCGCCTGCTGCTCTTCGTCCATCTCGTTAAGAGGAATCTCCTTGTCGATGGCAACGGACACCTTTTTATCGATCTTGAGGTAAGTCGGTGAAGCATAGGTCAAGTTTCGATCACGACACTCGTAAGGTAGGAGTGAAGTAACGGTACCGTCCGTCTCACTGATAGACGGACGGGAAACCAAGACACTGCCAAACTTGATCTCATATCGGCGAAGTGCGATCGACTGTCCAGGGGGCGAAGGCGGATTGTGCTGGTCGAGAGAGATGTTGGCGTATTCGTTGACAAGATCCTGGACAGTAGTTTGTGTGAACTCGTCGAAAGAGTCGGTCTGCTGCGATGCAAGACCCTTTGTCTCAAAGAAAGACGAGATCACAGTCCAGCAATCCTCGGGTGTGATACCCTCTTCGTAGCCATAATCGTAGTCGGAGTCGTTCTCGTAAGAATCGTCCATGATGTCGGTTTGAGTCGCTTCAGTTTATATAATGGGGTATCCGGTTTGTATTAGGTGTTGCGACAAGGAATTGTCGATCGAGTCGATAAAGATGCGCCGGTAGGCAGTTGCGTCGAAAGTTATTCAGCGAAGGACAAAGGAGCTAGAACAGCGAAGGCAGGGCGGTCAGTTTCGGACCTGGCACCTGAAGCACCCCGTGAGCATCTGCCGATAGATTGGGCAGATCGACAACAATCTCTAGCCAGGAGATGAGGTGAGGTTGGGGTATGCGCAAGGTGCGAGTAGGGGTGGAGAGGTGATGAATTTGTTAGACAATGAATCTTAACTTAGCATTCAGGAGCCTGAGGTTAAGGCGACGAGACGCGACAGAAATGCACTAATCTTGATAGCGTTAGTGTGCTGTTGGTTCCGCCACGTTGATGAATAATACAAGTGCGGCGGTGCCTGTGGCACTCGAAAGTCTAGAAGCTTTGACTAACATCCTGAGGCAGCAATTTTGAAGGCTCACAGGTATGTGACAGAGGAGTTGTCCTCTAAGGCTTGGAGTGTGAAATAAAGTACCTAATTTAGAGCGGTTCTCAGCTATCAATGAGTTACTAAACTGTTTTATCTATTGCGCTTCTAACGGCTTCTTCTTCTGACATTCTGAGGGCTCATCTCATTACCATCTCAGTCCATTAAATTTCTCTGTGCTACATCCACGATCCCTGCGCAAATCAGCTCATATTCCCTCGAGCATCACATAACCTTTGATGCAGGTGCGTGGCGACGTGCTTACTGTGAGGAAATGAGATAAGGGGGAAGCCTACGTATGTACATACGCTTGTCATGTAAGGGATACTAGACTATCTAGACTTGAAGCCATCGCGGCTTCACAGTGAGAACAGACTCTGCCGTTGATCCGTCACATCCGCGAATCCGAAGTCTAATTGTTTCATATCTTGGCGATTCAAGTTATGTTCCATTCGGCAGTGAGTGACATGCTGATGCTAGCTGTATTAACGGTTTATGCGGCCCGCGGTTATAGTGACAATCCAGCGCTAATCTTCCTTTACAAGGATCCATGTCAGGGATGGGTTGAGGAGAGCTGCATCTCCCGTGAAGTTCAACAAAGGCTCTGAAATAGTCGACTTGCCTTTGGAAAGTCTCAATCGCGAAGAATGAGGCGTGTCCATGACCTGGTCTTCTACTAGTCCTGAAAACCACTAAGTGTTGAGTAAGATCTTTGGTCTCATAGCCACAAAAGGATTCTAGAATAGTTCCAGCTAATCTCGTAATCCGCGGTTACCCGGCTGTCGGATTCGGTGGTTGATATTAACCACCTACAACGTGCATCGGTCTTGTCCACTTCCAGAACTTCAACGTTTTCCTCAATCGTTCAATCTCCAATCTCAGTCGTCTGAATCCCTGCTCAATCTCGGATTAGTCGGCCGAGAAGCTGTCAAATCTCCACAACTAATCCTGAAACCAAAATCTCCTCGTCCTCATCTCTCGCTCGTTCGGTCCAGCCTTGCCGTCCCATGTTCCTCACACCAGATCTGAAGCCTCTTATTAGTGGGAGATCTGACTCCGGACCCGATATGCTGACTAGCTCGATACATTGCACCACCATCTGGTCTTCATCTTGACTTACATGATCCTTTCGTGGTGTACCTGCACTAGTGTACATGCACAACGGTTGAACTAACGGACCACTTGGAAGAATGTGCTCATGACATCTTGGATTTGTTGTCAGGTAGTGAAGCAGCAAGGTCTAACCATGTAGGATCAGGGCCTTGGAATTTGTATATAAGATGGGAGTTCGCAGCTGTGCCTTTGGTGTTCGACGCTGAAGCACTCCATTCCATTCACATTCCTTCACTTCATTCCTTACTTTCTATACACTCTCTTTCAAACAAAGTCACTCTTTAACAAAACCAATATCTTGCATCATGCGTTCTTTCGCTCTCCTCGCCCTAGTCGGTCCTCTTGCCGTGAGCGCTGCTTCTGGAAGTGGCCACTCTACTCGATACTGGGACTGCTGCAAGCCTTCTTGCTCTTGGAGCGGCAAGGCCAAAGTCAACGCTCCCGCTCTGACTTGTGACAACAAAGACAACCCCATCACCAACACCAACTCTGTCAACGGTTGTGAGGGTGGCGGTTCTGCTTATGCTTGCACCAACTACTCTCCTTGGGCCGTCAACGACGATCTTGCCTATGGCTTCACTGCCACTAAGCTTGCTGGTGGCACCGAGGCCAGCTGGTGCTGTGCTTGCTATGCGTATGTCTCAGTCGCTCTGTCACATCTTCCCGTGTTTTCATGCTAACTGTTTCTCTCTCAGTCTCACCTTCACGACCGGTCCCGTAAAGGGCAAGAAGATGATTGTCCAGTCCACCAACACTGGAGGCGACCTCGGTGACAACCACTTCGATCTTATGATGCCCGGCGGCGGAGTCGGTATCTTCGACGGATGCACCTCTCAGTTCGGAAAGGCCCTCGGTGGTGCCCAGTACGGCGGTATCTCCTCTCGAAGCGAATGTGATAACTTCCCCGAGCTGCTCAAGGATGGGTGCCACTGGCGATTTGACTGGTTCAAGAACGCCGATAACCCCGACTTCACCTTCGAGCAGGTCCAGTGCCCCAAGGAACTCCTTGCTATTAGTGGTTGCAAGCGTGACGACGATTCCAGCTTCCCTGCCTTCAGTGGCAACACCACACCCAGCAAAGCTAAGCCCAGTGGTAAGAAGACTACTGCTGCTTCTCAGCCTCAGAAGACCGAGCAGGCTGTCCCTGTTGTTCAGAAGCCTTCTACCAAGGCTTCTGAGAAGCCGGCTGCTACTAAGCCCGCCTCTGAGCCTGTTGTTCCTAAGCCGGTTGTTTCCAAGCCTGCTGTCTCCAAGCCTGCCGCCGCGAACCCCACCAAGGTTGTCAACAAGCCCAAGTCAACCTCAGAGGTCGGTGGAACCAAGACTCACAAAAGTTGTTCTGCCACTAAGCCTACCAAGCTCGCTGCTCCTCAAAAGTCTGCTGTCGCTATGTACTACCAGTGCGGTGGTTCCAAGTCCGCCTACCCCGATGGCAACCTCCCTTGCGCCTCTGGAAGCAAGTGTGTCAAGATGAACGATTACTACTCTCAGTGTGTCCCCAACTAAGTGGTAGATCCACGAGGTTGACGTGGATGTGAAGGAGAGACTTGCTACGGTCTCTCGAAAGGGGTCTTTTCTTTTGGGCAGGCCTGTCATTGTAGAACATGGCATCCTGGACCCGGTGTTCGGCCCGTGTTGTACATATCTAGCCTTCTTTGTATATACTTATGAAACCTCATGTCGGTGGCGAACTGACTGTAAACATTGACATACTTGTCCAGACAATTATTTTGTGCATTTCCCTGGTTTTCGGTGACATCCGCCTCTGTCAATATACTGACGGGTGTCGACAAATCAGATTGCAATAAGTTTTCTATGAATGGATATCTTAATGCCTATGTTGAATTCTATGGCAGGCAATATACGCTGCTATTAAGTTCCCAAGTACTCCTGGCCAACTGGCCGTCTAACAAATGCGTCAAGTCACAACTATTTCTCAAAACTTTTCTGGTACTCAGTATAAGCAGATACCACCAATCTCATCGTCCATGGTCCATGATCCAGCAAGACCTTTGATCTCCACATCTTCTGTCAAGCTCACATTGTCTGGAAGAGTCTTACCAAGGAAGAAATCATTCTTACCCTCGGTATGCATTTTCCTCTTCATGAAGCGTCTTGTCCACTCCTCAACAGCAGGCTCGCCTGTCTCGTCCCTTGCTTGTTTCAAGAAAGGAATCAATGCAGTGCCACCTGTGCCCTTCTGGTTATCTTTATTTTTACGCGAAGCGATAGCGAGGTTGACCTTGTTGCGGGTCACTTCAGGGCTCCTTGAGCGACTGCGAGCGCGAACTTGCTTTGATGGGTTGATGATGTAACGGGTGACGATATTGATGTGCTTATCTCGGAATGCACTAAGCATAGCCAAGCATGCATCGTATGCGAGACATAATTGCTTATCGGATTGGTGCTCCTCGACATACTCGCGGATGTTTGCAACGCTGGATACATCATTGAGGAATCGAGCATGAGGTCCGGGCATGTAGCGTCTCATTTCCATGATGAAGTTGTGTCGGTGCGAAGCGCGACCGCGATCACTATCAGATGATGGATCGCGAGACTCTCCTGTCGGGCGGTGCTCAATACCGAGAATGACGTCAAAGAATTGTATCAAACTACTTTGAGCATTGCTACCACCACTGTACTGTCGGTAACTCTCCTCGCCAGAACCATCTTCGTAAATGACACCATTGGGAAGGCCAGCCTCCGCCATATTCTTGCTACCAGCAAGGAACGGTCGAATACGGTGATAAAAGATAGTTGGGTCGCAACTCTCATGCATCCTCTGGAGAATATTTGTAAGATCTGTTAGACGCTCTGCGAAAGTGCGCAGGCACCGAGTGACGGCCGCGGTATCTCCATGGCGGGCAGCAGCGATAGCCGTCAACATGAGAGGAATAATTGGGGCTCCACGAGCCTCAATAGCCACCGACACAAGATAGAACCATGATTCATCGAGGGCTCCGGTGTATGTGTTGAGAGTGGCGAGGTTCTCGAGGTTATCAATGTCCTCGTCAACGAAGAGCGGTTTAAAGTTCCAGAGACAAACAGCGGCATAGGTGGCGACTGGCGGTACTTCTAGGTGTGCTGAGATCTCCAGAAAGGGAACTGAGATAGACGCTGGTAGGCGGTCTGATGGTGAATCACCTCCCCAGATGTATCCGTGGGCCATAAAACCTAGTAGCGAATAGGCGCGGCGCCACTCGGCGTCATGTTCGAGGCCGATTGTAGAGAGAACTGGTAGTCTGTCAATAACACCACGCAACCTGCGACTGAGAATGAGGGCCTGTAGGTTGGCGGCGATAGCCTCCCATTTGTTGTAGTAAGGATCCGGTAGGCGAGTTAATGGTAGAGTGTCCGGAAGGAAGCCGTGGGTAGGAGAGATGCCATACTCGGCCAGCACAGGAATAGAAGGAAGCATCGTGATTGTAGTTCTTTCCCTCTTTCTCTCTATGAGTTTATGAGTTGCGTGAGAGGGGGAACTCGTTTATGAAGGAACGTAAAGAATCAGGAGATGAGAGAATATAAGGAGCCGGCTTCCGGCAACCGGAGGGACGGCAGAGTGGGGCCGTTCCGGTAGATAGGTACTCAGTAGAGCGCAATGGGGCGGGCTTTTCACAGTATGGGGTAGTAAAGAGCCAAGACCGGTAGTTGAAAGAAGAATGGAGTTGATGGAGAAAGAACAAAAAGAATGTCCTGGTGGTAAATCCGGGGAAAGACTGTAGTCATACTATCGCCTCTATAAATGACTCTCCGACTCTTCTTCTCTTCCTATGTTTTCTCGTGCTAGCTTTGCGGCGAAACGGTTGAGTAGAGACTATGATTGGCTGGTTCGGTTGAGTGGACAGTTGAGAAGAAAAGAAAAATGGAACCGATCTGGACGCCGCGCAAGTGCGACACTGTTTTAATTAGCGCGCCTAACAAGTTTTTTTATTCTCTGGTCTTCCAGTTGAGGAATCAAGTGTGCCAAAGAGGTTACGGAGATGCCGGCTTCTCCACGGACTTGAGACCGGGTTGGGTGGTCTGATGGCTCCGTCATCGGCATGTTGATTTGTAACCTTCAGATATGCATAATATGCATTAAGAGATAGAATTTGAAAGGAGGAGTGTCGCTACTGTGTTGCCTAAGTACTTGTTCGATAGTATTTAACGTTTGTATCTGATGCTACACTAATTGATTGTCTAGTTGCAAAAGAGTCTCTGAATGGTCCGTCCGTACTGCACTACCCTATAGACAAATGCTTCAGTATTATTTCCGGTGTAGAGGAACAAGTGTGGTGAGACCAAGGCTCCCCATCTCTTGTCTGATTAGTTCAATCAACTAAGACATTAATAATCCAGTCCGCATTTTGTCTATGGTTCTTTAGGCTGAACCATTAAAAGATACCCAGACAGGGTGCATGTGTGCAAGTCAACGTTGAGACCTGCAGGCTTCGTCCAGACTCATTTATTTCTATCAATTGTTCATCGACGTTACCACAATTAATAAAACACCTCAAAACCTGTCTCGAAGTTTAGGTATTAGAAGCTTGGTCAGATTCTGAGTTGGGATTTTCGGATCATCAAGTGTAAATGTAAGACACCGCATTGCGTCTTCAAACTTCAACAACTTAAAACCCCCACCCCCACTATCCGCGGGTCGGGTCGTTTTAGGAAGGTACATGATACGTACCTCTATTACGTCGGTCCCATGTGGATGTTGTCAAAGACGCACGAACCACCAACCAGGCAAGCTACGACGACCTTCAAGGTCAACTACATTGGATGGGAATAGCTTCCTCCTTCGTCATTGTTCATCTTTCAGCACATTGGCCCACGATATCAGGGTCAGCGACACGATGCCCGTCCCACAGCATGTGCTGAACTGGCTCTATAGCGTCCTTACCAGCGTGAGTATCTCTCCTCACTATTCCCCGCTTGTCGTCTATCACTAAGTCCAAGGCTAATATCGACGCGCTCAATAGGAATATCACGATGTAAACCGCGCTTATAATGATGTCGCACAAGCGCTAGACCACTTTTCCTCCTTGTCGCCCAAAACCGATGTCCATAGTACGTGATCATCAAAGCTATCTGAGCTATCGACAAGCTCACGCTTTAACCTCAACCTGTTCTGTCGCATTCGAATATTCATTGACCTTGCCAGCTTTTTCGAATGGGGCCAATGCCTTACTACTGCATCTCTCAGGGACGCTCCCCGTCAACTTTCGCGGAACTACATACCGGTTCCCCTTATCAATATGGGTACCACACGCATATCCACGAGAGCCGCCTATGATCTACGTTGTACCGACCGAGACGATGATGATACGACCAGGACAGCACATTGATCCGCAGGGTCTCGTATATCATCCTTACCTAGTTGGATGGGCCGAATACTGGGATGTACGTTACCGCCCAAGCCGCAGCTATAGGTGATGCAAGTTGCTGACAAGATGTGTAGAAGTCCAATCTTCGCGACTTTCTGAATATCCTGACCGATGTCTTCGCAAAAGAACCCCCAGTTGTGGCTAGACAACCGCAGCAAGCTCGACCACCTCCTGCGCAAGCTACTCCGACACCTCCTCCTGTCCCGCCTCTGCCTCCTGGTATGGGACCGGCTTCACGCCCTGCGACACAGGATCCGCACTCTTCAGATCAGCCGCGTCCTCCTCCTCCACCCCCCAAAGCCCCTCAGAATGCATCTCCTGCGCAAAATCGACCACAAACTGGGCCGCCATTGCCTCCAATTCCGGGACAGTCTCCCGTGCAGTCTAATCGCATGTCACGCTACGACTCAGCTCCTCCTCTACCACCCCAAGTTAGGAGCCCGCCTGCGCAGGATCCGCGAATGCCTCGTCCGCAAGAGCAGTATCCGACTCGTCATATGCCTCCTGCTGGGCCGCCAATGGCGGCGCAACCCAGACACATGAATGATACACAGTCATTTACGCCTTCATCTCAACAACAATGGCAGCAAATGCCACTACAGCAACAGCAATATCAACAACCTCCACAACCGCCGACATGGGCTCAAGCCGCTCCACCACAACAAAGTCCTGCGAAACCACCTCCACCTCCTGATCTGCTTGACGAGCCCTTAGAGCTAGCATTGCCCAATACTACAGTAGCGGCACCTCCGATCCCACCCAATCCCGAGAAGGATGCGCTCTTGCGGCAGTTGGCGCAGACACTGTACTCGATTAGAATGCGCAGCAGGCAGCAGAACGACTCAAGCATGGCTGGCTTACAAGCACAAAGAACAGCAATGTTGTCAGCGATACCTGCTTTCCAAGCTGAAGGCGGCCAATTGACGCAGCTTTCTAATGTACTAACGTCGAACTCTAATATTCTACACGATGCCCTTCATAAAGCGGATGCAGTCATTGAGGGATCCAAGAGCCACCCTGTGCCAGAAGTCGATGAGCTACTCGTAGCTCCTACTGTGGTCGCAAACCAGCTTTACACGCTAGTGGCAGAAGAGCGAGCTCTCGGTGACGCTATATTTATGCTCGGCCGGGCTGTTGAACGCGGGCGCATCACTCCTGCAGTGTTTGCCAAGATGACACGGCACCTTGCAAGAGAGTGGTATTTAAAGAAGGCATTAGTACGAAAGATCGGACAGGGGATGGGTCTTGCCGCATGATCAAACACGGGAAAGGATCAACTGACGCAGCTGCCTTGCCAAGTGGATGGATTTCGTATTGTTCATGTATGGCTCTGGGATTGTGTATGCAGGGCAGTGTCAGGCACTGGCGAGATCTGACAAGCAGCGGAGGGATTACGACATCCTTCGCTTGAAACAAAACCAGACGATCAAGACGGTTCGACCGGCTAGCTGGAGACGCATGAAGTCTATCTCACATTTTGAAGCCATGAACACGGCTTAAAGGTCCTAAAACGATCTGGGCTGATGGGGCACGCGGGAGGATGATATAGTCTGGACGATCGAGACCAATGCGGACGGCCCCTGGTCTCAAATACACATTGCATTACGACAGTTTACGCGCACGGAGTCAGGAACCGGAAAAAGAAGCGAAGCCATCATCTGTTTAGCCATACAGGTTGCATTTGCCATGGCCGTTAGAGTACGCCCATCGGAGGCTCTCGACCTGTCAAGATATGCACGGATCGATCCCTGAGCAGCAAATAATCCGAACGAGCCTAGCGGGCCAAAGAACAATACTAAGCCTCCAACGCCACAAAATGCAAGAACAATACTAAGGCCAGCCTCTCCCCACCGTCCTTGGCATTCTTAGTTGATTGATGTGATGTGATACCTTCTTTGAAATGCATTTATCTCACTTCACTTACTCACATTCTTCCCACCGCTGACAATATCCTGACTAGATAGACTAGTGTTTGTCTTCAAGACCGTTCTCGCCTGTACTAATCTTGGCTTTCCTCTTCTTGTGATCCCTTGACCATGTTGCCACTTGCTCATCTTTCCAACGTCAATCTTCCCCTATCACAGCTTGTTAAACCAAGGATATCTCAAACCCCTCCCGTGTCTTTCACCATATATATCTTGAGCTCAGACCTCTCGTATCTCCGTTCACAGCGGCTTCTTGAACTATCCTTTCCTTGCCAGTCGGTAGTCACTCTACCGCCAACAACCCTTAATTATCTTCTCTATATCGCCTTCTTCAACTGTCTTTCGACAAGCAGGTACCATGTCGGAAGAGGCCTTCGACCCGTTCACCCAGAACGTCACCTTCTTCGCCCCCGATGGCAAGACGCAAATCAGCATCCCTCTAGTTGCCATTGACGAGATGCGTCACAGAATGGTCAGCATGACTATCAACTATTCTGCACAACTCGGAGCCTGTCTCATCATGCTGGTCGTGATCCTCGTCATGGTCCCTAAGGAAAGGTTCCGAAGGCCTTTCATGATTCTCCAGATCCTCAGTCTCGTCCTTGCCTCCTGTCGAATGCTATTGCTTAGCATCTTCCACTCATCGCAATTTCTCGACTTTTACGTTTTCTGGGGCGACGACCATAGTCGAATTCCTCGCAGTGCTTACGCTCCCTCTGTGGCCGGCAACACCATGTCTCTCTGTCTCGTCATCTCTATTGAGTCAATGCTCATGAGCCAGGCGTGGACAATGGTCCGACTGTGGCCCAACGTGTGGAAGTACATCATTGCTGGGATGTCACTCGTTGTGTATATCATGGCTATCAGTGTTAGGCTCGCAAATACCATCATTCAGAACAACGCAGTTCTCACGTTGGAGCCGGCGTACCACATGTTTTGGCTCATTAAGTGGGCAGTCATCATGAACGTTGCCTCTATCTCATGGTGGTGTGCTATTTTCAACATCAAGCTCATCTGGCATCTCATCTCGAACCGAGGCATTCTCCCGTCCTACACGACATTCAGTCCCATGGAAGTTCTCGTTATGACCAACGGTATCTTGATGTTCATTCCAGGTTTGTACTCTGTGGTCATACTCCCTTGAAGACCACAAAGCTAACCGATTGCAGTCATTTTTGCTTCACTCGAATGGGCTCACTTCGTCAATTTTGAGTCAGCATCCCTTACTCTCACATCCGTCCCCGTGATTCTCCCACTAGGCACTCTCGCCGCCCAGCGCATCGCCGGCAGCGCTCCCAACAGCGCCAACTCATCCGGTGCTTCAAGCGGAGCCCGCTACGGCATCAGCGGACCCAGCTCCTTCACAGGCTTCAAAGCACCCAGCTTCAGTACTGGCACCACCGACAGACCTCACGTCTCGATCTACGCCCGCTGTGAGGCCGGTACATCGTCTCGCGAGCACATCAACCCTCAAGACGTGGAGCTCGCCAAGATAGACGCCGAGACTGATCACCATGTCCGTGTGGACAGAGCCTTCCTTCAACGCGAGGAGCGAATCCAGCCTCCTCTTTAAGCAGTGTACAACACAACATTCCCTTTCCACTCACCAAAAGTCGCATTCCGGAGTTAAGCATTCTACATGTTTCGAGCAAAGTGCTCAGAACCAAAACACCAACATCTAGCGCGGCGTATCGGCAAATTCTCAGTTGCACATTGATTTCATCTTTCCTCAAGCGAAGAGTCTTGATACCCCAACCATACCGTTGACGCTCGAGATACCTCGAGACACCTCGGATTTTACTTTCATTGTTTATTTCATTACTGGCTCGCATGATTTCTAATCAAGGATAATATCCATAGTGTTGCTTTTTATTAGTTGGAAGATACCTAGGTAGTCAAGTCAAGCGCACTGAGCGCTGAATACACCAAATTGACAACCATTCCGTCTTTGCCATTTGTGATGTTAAAACTCAATCTCGAGCTGACTTTCGTCAGAGGCAAATGAGACAATGATGAGTGCGATGTGACTGAATGACTTGTATAAGGTACTGTATAACAGCTACCATCTAAGCCCGAGTCGCACCAAGATACCATACCCAATGATTTACTCGTCCATCTTGACAGGATTTGTACAATGAGGCATTTATCTATTCGCTACGGCCACCAGAAATCTTTCTGACTTTCTCCTTACACAAACTGACAAGTCGTTTCAGCTCTTTCCCATTCACTGGCTTGGGTTGTTCCAGCAAGCAACGTGTCTTCGATACAGGGAGGCTATCTTCAGAAACACTCTTGAGATTGTCCTCAAGGAGTTCAATCAGCTCAAGTTCTTTCTCAACATCTGGAAGGGAAAGTCGGTTGGTAGCCCGAGCAAGGATATTCTTCGTACGAGAGAACCGCCTTTGAGGTTCGGCAAACAAAGGAAGGGGCGCTACACCCAGTCCAGCCTCGCCATCCATGTTGAAGCCCGGTCGGGCACTGGGCGCTCGAGGGAAAGACAAAGGCTTTTCTAGCACTAGAGGTGAAATCTCATTGGTAAGAAACGTTTGTTTAAGAATAGGCTGTATCGGGATAGCATCAGTGGTGCGGGGTGACAATGCTTCGCCTGTTACTGTTGCAGCCTGTTCTTCTTGCGCCACCGGACTGGTATCAGAACTTCGCAACACGGAGTCACCGACGTCTCTCGAGCTCGTGGTGCTCCATTCCGATGGTGTCCTTCGACAGGACGTAGATATCCGCTGTAACTTCCCTCGGAATGATCTAAGAGGGGCTATGGTAGAGTCCTTTCGTCCATACTCACCAGAGTTGATACGAGATTTGCGTGTGTCAGTGGTCGTGCGAAGAGTCTCGAGAACTGAATTATGGCGGTCCAGCGACTCGAAGAGACTTATCTTTTGTTGCAAAGGCGAGTCATTCTTCTCAGTGTTCCGACGTCTGGCAGGAGTGTGAAGTGGTTTCAAGAAAGACTGACTTCGGTACGGGGCGTAACTTTTAGACCTAAGCGTCGATTTCTTCAATTCTTCCGACTCTGTAGAACTGCACGACTTCAGTAGTGGGATTCTCGATGGTGAGATTGGCGACCCAGTTTCTGTCGGGGCTGATTCTTGACGTTCATTATCAGCGGAAGCAAATGCAACCGATGGCTGTTCCTTTGACTGGCCAAACCTCTTTCGAAGACCTGAAATTTTGGAATGTGGCAGTTTCGAACGATCTGTGTTACTTGTGCCTGCCAATTTGAAAGACATGAGGTCATTCTTGTTGATAGGTATTTGGTCAAAGGCACCAGGAGTTCCAACAGATTTGTTTCGGCAACTTGAGGTTCCGCCTGATACTGTGTTGGAAAATGAAGAAGCCATCTTTCGAGCATGATCCATCCATCCATGGTTTCGGTTCTCCCCTATTGAGAGGTTCCTTTCCGCAAGATCATTTTCCAGCAGGGAATTGAATTTAGCCTCATGTATCGATACTCTCTGATCTACTTGTGGCGACGCCTCTGTGTACTGAGATCGGATGTAGCTTGGGCTTGCATCCGGTGCAGCCTTCACATGGCAACTTCGCTTGAAGGACGCCCACGAATCATCAGGTCGATTTAAAGGCGATCTCCATGTGCCAAAAGGATCGTCAGAAGCGAGAAGAGTCCGCGGCGAAGGGACAGTTTGGGGTGCCGGGGAGAGTGGCTTCGAAGGTGTCCTTAATTCGTTGCTGGTCGACTCAGGGGTAACAGCAGCATTGTCCGTGGAGGAATGAGCAGCGGATCGTTTGCTCTTGAGCGACCGCCAGCTTTTGGAGTGCGCCAATTTTAATGGTGGCCTAGGGATCAAAGATCCTCCTCGGGGGGTTGATGGTTCTGTGTCCCCCGTCAATAAATGCATAATAGGATCGAGCCAGGGCCATGCTTACCGGACTGCTCACTTGCTGCCTCGAATATCATCCTCCTTTCGGCAACAGACTTTTGTCTCGATTTTGTATCAGCATTGCTGATCGGGACTATAGGCGATTTAGTTCCAAAGGTTTGTGCCCGACGAGTGGGTGCAGGCTCCAAGCTCGAAGTAGCAAAGCGAACGGGTGAGAAACGACTGTCGATTGAGCTTCTCTCTCGTGTAGTTGTCGATCCTTGAGACTTCCGCTTTGGTGTTTTCGACGCAGTCAACCTGAGTATAGAAGGAGGACTGATGGCTGTGACAAGTTTGGAGTTTGGCGATGCACGGGGCGAATTGCCAACCGAGGCCACAGCATCGAGGAACTCGAACTTGGAGACAAGCTGGGCTAGTCTACTACTAGCCGGGCTGCGAGTGTCCGAGTTTTCAGATATAATCTTACGCGGCGAGTTTCTTGAAGATAAGAGCGGCGAGGTCATGTTGTTCTAACAGAAACAGAAACTCCAGATCCGTCCTAGAATTCGAGTGGTAATACTGGTTGGATAGATCACGTCGTTAATACTTGGAACGAAGAGAAAGTGTTGGTGTTGATGCCTTCAAAATCTGCTCAAAGGATGTGAAATGAACTCTGCCTGTGATAACATTGTAGAAACAACAAATGCGTCTGCAATGTGGCAACTGAATATCATGAGGCTCTGGACATAGATGGCAGGAGCGCCCGTTTCTCATTGGAGAATTGATCGGGAAGTTGCGATCCGTCTCTATCAACATCGCTCCCACACACTAACCATGCGCATTTCCAGCCGAATTAAGTGAAAGCACGCAGAAATCAGTCGCTTTGGAAAGATAATAGAGACGTTTTGTCATATCCAGTCCGTGAGTGTTGATCATGTCGATTTCTATGCAGCCCATATCATAATGCCTTTCTATAGGCACAGGCTGACCTTAAAATCCCATCTTCTAAAACGTACACTGACTCCAACTAATGTACAAGCGATTCGATTAAATAATGCACAGAGGGGAGGCGGTCGTTGGCGCATTCCCAACTTTTGATGAACATCCTTCCCTTTCAAATTCCCTGGTCTCGTATCGTTGCGGCGTCATTTACTGGCTGTCAAGAGGTCAACTCGATGTTCTTTGAGGGTCTGGTGGTCGCAGTGTCGACTTACGGAGGCAGAAGGATCTCGCCCCAAGAGCTGGACAGGAATGTCACAACAACCTATTCCACTTGATCAGCACACGTCCATTGAATCCCCTCTCATGCGAGAGCAGATTGAGACCAAACATACACCAAAGATAGCAATGCTACGGACGACAGCGGCGTTCTCGGGCGAGGTAAGAGCGTCATAGGTGGAGCCGATAACACCCTTGGGAGCACGGCGGGATCGAGGCTCAACAACGATGCGCTTGGGGGGCATTGTGATAAATTTGAAATTGGCTTCGCGTGGAAATTCGTAGGGACCTGATGAGTCGAGAAAATGCGTATGCGCGGCGTGAGTGAGGTTGTTGACGTCGTCGTTGATTTCGAGGGAAATTTTCGGATACAGCTTAACTGAAGCTTTCTCTGATAGCGCGGATAAGGTCACATGATATGCGCTTCCAGAGTGACGAAAGTGGTGGTAGTGAGCTCCAGTGGGAGTGGCACTTGCTGCCCCACCATGACAGAGCGTCACCAGGACTTCACTGCCTTTGTCATCTCGTTATCGCAGTGTTATCAATCAATGTAATCAATTCTTTATCATTGTATAGCCATACTTATATCCCTGCCAGTATTCCCAACTGACCCTAAGCTTGGAAGCATATAAGTGCAGCCTGGAATTCTGTCTTGACGTTGACATAAACAACATTAGCACTCTGTACTTGAAGACTACATATAAGAGTGACTCGACTTGAGAATACACAACCACATTATTTCAATTTCACCCGCCAACCCGCTTATTAAACTACGATATAGCGAAAAGGATTCGACCAGAATGGAATCACCAGGACCAGGAGGCTTCTTGCCGGCAACTGGTGGCCTTCCGTCACCCGCGCCATCAACAGCCTCATCTTATGCAAATAACATCCAAGGTCTTCCTGCACCAAGAAACAAAGCATTAAAGCCAAACTCTAGCAAGGAGTTTATGGTTCGAAGATATGCTGAAGAGCAGCTGTTGTTAGCTACGCGGCGCTACGTCAAAAAGTTTGGCAACGCTGAGCCAGATGATTCAGTTGTGGGATATAAGAGGTTCGGCGAGGTCTGCAAAGACTTGGATAGCGTCATTAACGTGTTATGGCGCTCAGGCACTCGTAGGTTACCCTGAACCTCAATACAAGTTTGTCACTAATGAGCATTTGCAGCAACATTACAAATACCCTTCTTGCTACGTCTCACGAGTGACTTTACTCGATACGTCCGGGGCTTCCCACCAGCACCAAAAGCTTCATTCGCCATTTTGCGTAAATTGGATCACTGTTTTGCTAGCCTTCTCTCAGGTCAAGATGTTGAAACTCATGAGACACTACCGGGTTTTGAGAACGGACTTCGCGGCGGTATGACAACTACCGAGATGATCAGATGCCGAAGTCTGGTTGACCAATGTCGCGTGTTGATGGTTGAAGTGATGAGGGACCCTGCGGAAGAAGACGAGGAGGACGAGGATGAAGGGGGAGATACAGATACAGACACAGACATGGACGTGGAGACACCGGCAATTAAGGGATGGGGCAGCGTGGAAGACGACGACGAAATGATGATGCAGCTCGATGCGGCGCGTGTCTTTGAAAGGACAATCGTACAGCTTAACGAGAGGCTCGGGGATTTGGAACCGATTCAAATGTCAGCTGACTGAAGCTATTTTGAAAAGCCACAATTACGGATACACAAGGCAGCGCTATCGTTTGGCAGCTCAGGTGCAACGACTATCCAAACAGCCGGGCTGGATTGGGTAGTTTCAGGCTGGTCTATGTCCTATGCACGGATACGACAGCTGAAAGGTCAGTCTTCGAGCATTGATCAAGGGTCGCTTGGCGGCAGAACCAAAATGTCGGATCCTCTTCGCACAGATATAGCTACTATCAATACGAAGGACAAGCAGGCAGCGGGTTTGGATTATGGGGGAGCTCAACATTCGAGGAACAAAAGGCAGATCAGTGGAGCGAGATATCAGATTCAGCTGTCAGTGCATGATGCTTGGCAGTCTATTAATTGATCACATATCGACGGCTCTTGGATCGTGGTTGGCCTCACTACTACAAGAATCCTGAAACGCATTGTGTCGGATTCTAATTGGCGTCTCCATAGTACCCTACGAACATGGCCTAATAAACAGATGAAAAGTACATACAGCTTCTACAATCCGTTCTTAAGAGTGCCTTTCTCTTGAGTATTTAACCTTTCGGTTCGTAGATTCTCGTTGATGATTTACCGTAGCGGAAACTCAATCTCGTTGTCCTAGGGTAGCAAGAAACAGAAAGCCGATGGCGCCATGCTCAAAATAGTAAGAGAAGTGTCACATCAGAAAGGTACGAACAAATAGCCCTGCATGATAAGTTGTTGGTCTTACTAAAAATACTGCCGCTACCTTAACTCAACCACCAAGAAACCAAGTGAAACTTCCAAGAAGAGAAGACTTGTAAAATGCTATATCATCTCTCTTCCTTTTGTTCCTCTCAAAATCATGCCAACGAATGTCCCAGACCATACCAAGCCTGACCCTGCTCTTAGTGGACGCTTGATCCCTGACACCTTAACCTCCTATCTTGAGCCGCGTAGGCTGCCTTACCTCGTTGGTTAATGATTCTCTGCCCATTTGTTTCAAGTTGCTGCCAAGAACCAAGCAGCACCCATGTTCTCGGTTCCAGACAATTCGCTCTCATCACCATTAAGCGCTCAACATCTCATCACGACTGTATATAATTGTGTCGTTTTATCAAACAGCTGAAGAAAAGCAACAGAGAGTCATGTCATTTAGCTCATCTCCGAGTCTCTATCGCTAGGCCTGTCCTATACAGGGTTAACATTGGTTAGTGGGCAAAATCCATAATTGCTGCCCCTGGTATTATTTCCGATACACTAGTTATTAGCCCCGGCTTGAACATCGCCACATCCGCTGTCTCTTTTAAGCTGATGGCTTCATGCGGCATGATGTTGATGTTAGAAAGACGAGGAATGAGTTGTCTGGTTGTATAGCAGAAGTTTTGTTGTCGTTGGTGGTACTGATACTGCAGCTGATCACCCTGGCAAGGCTTGACCTCGGGCAAGATAAAGCTCTTCCTCGAGAACCAGAGAGAGGACGAATCCGCAGTGAACAAGTCTGTTCCTGACCGTAGCGTCTCTCATACCCCTGTAGAGTTGGTCTATGCCGCTGTCTAGCTGCAGCCTCTGAGAGTCCATCGTGTCAAGCCATCCACTAAGCCAGCTCCCGTGCCTGAACATCACCCGCTGCATATGTTTGGAACTCGTAGATCCTGGTCTTCTCTCAGCCTGTCCTGTCCGTTTATGCGATTCATGTTGATCAGTGTCCCTCTACCCATCCATAGAATTCATCTACCCCATGTTCTCCAGTCTCATATCCACACCCCTTTGGGGAACTGCCCCGACGACTCTAATATGCCGGGTCTCCTGGTCCTCGCATCTCGTTTTCGTAGAAGGAGTGGAGTCTTTCTTGTCTCGGGTCGCTTGGGTATTATAGACAAGAGAGCGTATATATAGAACATTCCACATGCCAGTGGCATAGATCTCTCTTTCTTGTTCTCCACCACACGTCCAGCCATTCTTTGTGCTTTTTCTCTCTTTTTTTACTCACATTCCTTTCTGTATCCTTGCTTCGAGATTCGATTATCTCAAGCTTCTTTCGTTCCTTTTTGAGCTGTACATATACAGTCTTCTTCGCCTTCTCCGGTTTCATTCCTTTAGCCCTGGAGGCATAACATTCCTTTATCAACTTCCCGGCTGTGACCTTCGTTCTATTCTTCCAAGACTTCCAATTCGTTCTATAAGTCTCAGTATCTAAGACAACTTCCTGTCTCCGTTTCGATTGCACGTTTCACTTCGACTTACACGATGCTCAACTTTCTCCCCGTTCTCGCCGGCCTGGCCTCCATGGCCTCTGCCATGAGTGCCCCCAACCGCCCTGGACTGAAGCTCCTCTGGAAGGACGAGTTTACTGGTTGCCAGGGTTGCACTCCCAAGGACGGCAACTGGAACACGGCTCTCAACATCAACTCCAACAACGAGATCCAGGTTTACAGCACTTCTAACAAGAACATCCAGCTTTCTGGAGGAGACACCCTTCAACTCGTTCCCTGGAAGGATGGCAAGGGCGAGTGGACCTCTGGACGTCTCGAATCTAAGAAGTCGTGGCACGCAGACCCAAACAAGGCTCTTCGAGTCGAGGCCAGCATTCGAATGGGTACCTCAGCTCGTAAGCAGGGCATGTGGCCTGCCTTCTGGATGCTTGGTGATGCCCTCCGTCAAGGAACAGAATGGCCTCGATGCGGAGAAATTGACATCTTTGAGCGAGTCAACGGTGATATGACCGGCTTCGGTACTGTTCACTGTGGACATGAGGGTGGCGGTCCCTGCAACGAGCCCGAGGGCCTTGGACAGCGAGTTCCCATCCCTGACGACGACTTCCATGCCTGGTCTGTGGTGATCGACCGACGTGCTGGCAGCTGGAAGGAGGAGAAGATCACTTGGCTTCTGGACGGTACACCTTTCCACAGCATCACTGGCGCAACTCTCAACGACGAAGGGACATGGGGCACTCTCGCTCACTCCCCCATGTACGTTCTCCTCAATGTCGCCGTCGGCGGTAACTGGCCTGTAAGTATTACCCTTGTTCTTTACATTTGGAAGACCGGAGCACTAATATGAAACCTCAGGGTAACCCCAACAAGGCCACCGAAGCTGGCTACAAGAACATGATGGAGGTCGCCTACGTCGCCGTCTACGAGTCCACAAACTAGTTACTTAGGTAGCTGAAATCCTTTCTTCAACTTTCAAACTTCTGCTATATATACCTTCTTCTGCCAGCCCTGCCTGGCGTTCTTCAGTTCATTCCACCCTCATTCACAGGAGGGGAAACCGACCCTCCAAGCGTCTTTGACACTGGTTCATCGCTTCGCTCGACGGTTCATTCTCTTTGGAAGCTTCTGTTCGCAGTTAGCTTTGTCTTGTTCTCCCTTCTATGTCTATACCCATGTTTAGAAGTCCGTACGGCGGATTTGTGTAAATAGATATCTGGATACAAAAACAAGACTCACGACGTTATGACTCGAAACTTAGTTTTATCTCAAGATGTGAATATGCGGAACGACTAAGTGTAAATCACAGAGGTGTCGTTAACACATGATGCTTTATGCACCCATCCGTTCCCGTGTTCGATGACTTAACGTTGGATGATCCAAGCAAGTTGAAACATATGACGAGATGACTTATTGCATTAGAGAATGTAACACCCAGGCTGTATAATACACCAATGTGTATTTTCTAAGATCTGGTTGAGGTCGTCGTAGATTCACCAAGTAACAGTCGCCTCCTACTCTCACCTAACGGCCGTTTCGAGCCCCAAGACAGAGACAGGTTACACGCACGGAACGCTGCTCAAAGTCTAACTGCTAGGCAATATGCATTGGACCGGCTGTTAATGACACCTCAGCATCTAATAGGTTCCCAAAAATAAGGAAGTATTGGGATTGATAGGTAGTAAAGTTAAGTAGGACAAAGATACGTTTTATTGTAACTCATTAAAGACAAAAACTATCACTTAATGCGTTAATCTTTTGCCGGGTCTCAATACTCATCATGTTTTGCAAACAACCACCAAAAAGAGGTAAGGAAAATGTAAAGTCCTGTCTTTGA
This sequence comes from Fusarium caatingaense, assembly GCA_013624355.1. Taxonomy (NCBI): domain Eukaryota; kingdom Fungi; phylum Ascomycota; class Sordariomycetes; order Hypocreales; family Nectriaceae; genus Fusarium; species Fusarium caatingaense. The sequence continues at coordinate 51,368 of JABKKP010000223.1, forward strand.
ACGCATAGTAAAAGGAAAAGTCGCAAGCGTGGTATGTGATTTTTCGCCATAAGCTTAGGGATACACCATATAAGTAATTCGAAACTTTACACAGATGGACGTCCGCTCCAGCCATCCTCCACCCCATCTTTAAATAACATCTCTCGGCTCACCGAGGATTTCCACCGTGCACCCGTGATAATAGTACCCGAAAGCAAGAGACAGCGAACTGTAAAAACAACAAAATGATAGGAGAGAAAGAGACGTGTGAGACCATTGGGGGGTTCCAAAGGAAATACCAAGTCGTAGTGTGGGTGTGTGTGTCAAACCAGCTTCAGTCGAACACCACATCCAGCGTCGGTAACATAAACCAAAACAAATAGTGCTCTTTTCCCCTAATACCACCACATAGGAGGGAAATTGCCTCCTGGACCAGATCGCCGATTGACCATGATATAGTTTCCACTCAAAACGCCGTGACAAATGATGCCTGATTAAGTCTGCCCAAGCTCGTGTGCGTAAATGCCTAACAACTCAACCCTTCGCTTCGGTACCACTAGTCAGCTCCGATTTCGTCACCCATAGGGAACGCTTCCGTGAAGTTAAAAGCCGAGTTGTCGCCATCTTGGTCGTGCAAGAACGAGTCGAAATCGAAGTCGTTGAGCACGTCACCCGAGTTGAGGGGGTTGGCCAACTCCATACCGCCGCCATCAAACTGTAAATTGTATCAGCAACAAATTCGGAAAACAGAACAGAGTTGACACGTACCAATGGGCCAAAGCTGTTATCCATGCCCATCATCTGATTAGGGTCGTGCTGGGGAGCTGGTGGTGCTGGAGGAGGTGCAGTCGTTGCAGCAGGAGCGTTAGCTGGTCCAGATGTTTGCTGGCCGTTTTGACCGGCATTAGCCTGACCATTCTTGTTAAAGTTGGCAGCGTTGGCGTTCTGAATAGGCGTCGCAGGAGCGGGAGTATCCTGCGAATCGTTGTTGTCGTTAGAAGGTGTTGCGCCAGCGTTGTTGAGATTCTGGTTGGCCTTCTTGTTGGCAGCAGCGCGCTACTATTGTCAGTGTTTGTTGCCCATAGCAATACATGGGATATATTTACCTTGTCCTTGGCAGCCTTGGACTCCTTCTTCTTGGGGGCGGCCTTGTTGGTTTGACTGGGAGTCGGTGGTGCAGCAGCCGCCTGTTGAGGAGATGCTGTTGTCCGGCTGTTGGCTCCATTTGCGCCAGCAGGTGGTGCCTGGGGAGGAGGCATCGATCGTTGCTGGGGAGTGTTCTGAATCTGGGGACTTTGTTGTTGCATCTGCTGAGGTACCATTTGTCCGTTAGGGCCTTGCTGCCACTGGGGATTTCCCTGTGGTCCTTGTCCTGGTTGACCTTGCTGCTGCTGTTGTCGTGCGGCGGCCATCATCTGTGGCGTCATCTGCCCATTGAAAGGCTGGCCAGGGTGAGAGCTGGGTGGTCGCATGTTGCCACCGTTCATAGGCGGTTGGCCGCCCATGTTACCTTCCATCCCCTTGAAGAAATGAGGTGCCATGTTAGGATCCATGTTGTTGCCCATGAAGTTCATGGCCGGGTTGGGTGAGCCACGGGATTGACCACCCTCGGGAACCGGTGAAGGAATACCAGAGTTGTTCATCTGAGGTGTGCCACGCTTCATCTGCTCAGCAGGGTTGGGGGATGCACCTGGTCGCATAGCTTGAGGTGATGTATCCGGGAACTGACCGTTGGGTCCGGGGGGACCACCGGGTCCAGGCTGGCCTTCTCGGGGCATGCCGTTGCCGACTGTGTCTTGCTCTTGGCGGGCCATCATAAGTCGCTTCTTGTTCTGCTGCTCTAGAAGCATTAGCTGCATTTGATAGTCTTGGAGGGCATGGTTGCTTCCCCCTCCGTTTTGGGGACCGCCAGGTCCCGGCCGGATGCCGCCTGGGCCGCCCATTTCCCCTGGGTTGTAGAATGCGTTGAGAGCAGTTCCATCAGGACCCTGTGCCATCATTGGAGATCCCTGGCCTTGAGGAATAGCATTCGGCATCTGCTTGCCTCCCATCTGGGTACCATGGTGTTGCTGTAGGTTCTGCGAGTATGTTGCGATCGACTTTTGCTGGGCGGCGGGCGGAGCGTTGGCAAAATTTGCCAATTGCGCAGGGTGTAGCGTGTTGGGGTTGATGCCGTTAGCAGTCAGCATTTGTTGCGCGGCGGCAGTGTTGGGTGCCATCTGTCCAGGAGGCATTTGACGGCCATTAGCCATCATACCAGCAGGCTGGTTAGGGTTGAAGGGCGCGTCGATGCGTTGTCGCTTGGAGGGCGAGGGAGCGTTCTCCCCAGAAGCCGGCGATGAAGGTCTGTTTTGGCCATCCATGCCGGAAGGATCTCGTTGCATCTGGTTTTGCTTGGCCTGCTGTAGCATCATTTGAGGGCTGCATGTCACGGTTAGGCGAAGGGCTTATCAAAAGATGAGAAATAAGATGCTCACTTGTTTTGGTTGTTGGCCATGGCAGCACGGGCAAGGTTCCCCTGCTTCATGTTCATGGCCATGCCGCCGTTTTGCATGTTTCGCATCATTTGATACTGCTGCTGGGTCATGTCTGGTCGCATTTGGCGCAGAAGTTCCTGCTGTTGATTCTGCTTTAGCCGGGATTGTTGCTACATTGCCACCAAGGGTCAGCATTGGTCACCAGCCAAGGTGGTTACCAAATGTAGGGGCAAGAGCAGTCAGTCTGACACCATCTCCCATCGATTGGAAGTGGTCACAGAACGATCGTGCCCAAGGTGGCAGTACGGCATAATTAGATAAATGAAAAAAGACTTACTTGAGTGTGTTGGACGTATTGGTTAATGGTATTGTTTCCGCTCTTAGCTCGCTGCGCGTAGTAAATGTCCCAGAACAGTGAGAACCACTCGTAAAGGAAAGACGTGTCGGACGCAGGCATGGGAAGCTTCGGCGGCGGCAAGTCTTCGGGGAGTTTGGAGTCGATATCGTCCTTGGAGTCGGTATCCATGGGGTCATCGCCAACGCCGTTGATGACATTGCCGTTCTCGTCGCGACGACGGTTCGCGCCATCTTTAAGTACATTGACCTGTTGGTCGCTTTCGAGGAGGGATCGTGCGCATTGGTACATTCCCATGCGAATAAAGTACTCGTAAATATATGTGTTGAGGATGCTGCGCTGATTATCATTTGCCTGGTGTTGACGGGACGCGGCGGCAGCAGCAGCGGCAGCAGCTTGCTGGGGGTTGACAGCGCCGTTGTTCATCATCGGCATGGGAGCACCTCCAACAGGGCCACCCATAGGGTTCATGCTGGCCATATTGACGTTTGGGTTCATGGCCGTTGAAATGTTAATACTGTAATAAGAGCAGATAGAGGCCTAGAGGCTCTGCCGTAGCGGCAGCAAGTCGGGGGCTCGTGTAGCCACGGGGGCGTGCCACCAGGCGGAACTGCGCTGGATAGCCTCCCGACGTGGACGTGACAGGCAATAAATCCAAAAGGCGCGAGTGAAGGGATCACCAGCGACGGAGACGTGGACGCGGTCCAAGCTGCCAGGCGCGCGGTCGGACGGGGACGAGGCGAGAATCGCGAGAACCACGAGACTAGGAGAAACAGAGGCGAGCCCCAAGTAGCGGGAATTGGAAGATCGTGTCAAGCGTCGGTAGTAGGCGGGAACGTATGTCGCAGGTAATTAATAAAAACGAAGCAAAGACGCAACAATTATGCGATGCTTTGCGATGCGATAGTCGACCAGATGTCGATGTCGCGGTGATGAGTTGGAGATAGAAAGTATGGTGGATGAATATGGTGTGGTTGGTGTAGGTTGGATTTGGCGGAGTGTCGAGGTAACTGGGAGTGGAAAGTGGGCGCTGGGCTTGTGCTCTCGAGGTGAATGGCCTCCTCAGTTGCTCAGTGCTCGATTCTCAGCGTAAAAAAAAAAGAAAGACAGCACAC